>VANL01000507.1:0-31494 GCA_006352455.1 Brachionus sp. 'Tiscar' | reverse complement strand
CATTTATTTTTCGTGTAGCTCTTCTCTGTACTCTCTCAAGTGTGTCAATATCTTTCTTCAGGTATGGATTCCAAACTAGTACTGTATATTCGAGATGAGGCCGCACTAGACTTGTGTACATTTTTTTTATAATATTTGAATCATGGTTACTGAAACCATTTCTTAAAGGACTCAATCTTACACACATAATTATCGGAATTTTTTTTTTCTGAATTAAATATCTTTTTGGATTATTTTAACTAAGGATAGATAATTAAATTAAATTCGAAAAAAAACATTGTTTTGAAAAAAAATGTTTTATTAATTAATTAGTAAGATAAAGATTAAGTAATTTGAAATTGTAAATGAAAATAAAATTAATTTGACTTGCACGTAAAACATTACCATGGTTTCTTTTTCGTAATATATGTTTTATTACAAGTTAAATGATATTTACCATTAAAGATTTTATTAAGTCTAATCATAATAGTATTTTTTAAGTTAAAGTATTATTTTATAGATTTTGCTCATAAATGACTACTCCTATAATAAATGACTACTCCTATCATACTCCTATAAGATATCTTATAGGAGTCATATTCAAATAAAAAATAGTAGAAAAATTTAAAATACAAGTAATTATCTATTTTAGATTGTATTCAGTGCAATTTATATGAGCCAAATCTTCTACTTTTGATAGCTGTTTAATGAAAGAAATATTTTCTGTTTCAAATATTTTATAATCTTTTAAATATCCAAATACATTTTTACAAAAATGGCTATTGAAAGTTTTTTTAAAAAATTTGTTTAACAAATTTTCAATCAATGTCCGTTTTTTTAATTTAAAAAAAAAATTCTCAAACGGCTATGAAATTTAGTAAAAATGTAACTTAGCTTCAAATTAAAAATAAATTAATTATTAAATTAATTTTGATTTAGTCTTGAAATGTAAAATTAAATTTGAAATATTTTTCTACCATTAACAGTTTTTGAGATAAAAATGAAATTTGTGATAAATAAAAAAACAATTGTAAAATAAAAAAAAATGATATCATATTTTATTTCGTTTTTTAATATTTACAGCAATCATAGAAAATAAAGAGCAATGATTAAGAAAAAATTTATTTTAAAAAAATGCAAAATAAATACCATTTTGAGAGAGAATTAAAACGAGGAGGATTTGGCATTGCCTATTTGGTCACTGATTTAAAAGAAAACAAAGCGTATTTTTTTTTTTTTTTTTGGCAAAATTTTTTTTTCAAAATTTTAATTTAATAAGTAAGGTAATAAAAAAAATATCTTTGGAAAATATCAAGCCAGAGGAAATTGAACATTTGAATCGAGAAGCCGAACTTTTGTCCAGAATCGAACATAATCACGTACTAGAATTTTTTGAGTCCTTTTTTGAAAATGAAAATTTTTATCTTGTCACTGAATACTGTGAGGGTGGCGACTTAAATGATTTTCTTAAATCCAAAAAAACTAATATAAAAAATCTGACAGAAAAAATGATCATAGAATCAACAGTCCAATTGCTTTCTGCTTTAAACTGTTTGCACTCAAATGGAATTATTCATCGAGATTTAAAAACGAGAAATGTTTTCTTGAAGAAAATTAAAAATGAAGATAAAATTGATTTAGTGATAGGAGATTTTGGCATTTCAAAAGGAATACTAGATACTAGAAGCATTTCATGCACTAGTCATTTTAAAGGAACTATAAGTTATGCAAGTCCCGAAAGATATTGCGGAACTTATGACTTTAAATGCGATATTTGGGCTCTAGGATGTATCATCTATGAAATGTGTACATTTGAACTTGCTTTTTCAGGAGATAATGTACCTCAAATTATTTTAAAAATCGTACAGCAAAATGCTCCAAAACTGCCGGTAATTTATTCAAACGAATTAAGCTTAATATATAAAAGGTACTTTGAAAAATAATATTTAGTAATTTATTTTCACTTTTAGATCATTTAAGAATGCTTGAGAAAAACCCGGAAAAAAGACCGACAGCGAAGCAATTATTAAAAGATGATTATTTAAGCAAAAATATTAAATTGAGTGAACCTAGTAACCTCTTCAAGATAAAAAATGTTAAGTAAGGAATTTATCAAGAAAATTATTGAAAAAAAACTTTGAATCAAAAATTAAATATTTCATAGTACCGTTAAAAAGAAATCGGAAAGTAATTGCTTAATGGATGACGATGAAGATGTCATTTATAAACAAAAGAAAAATGGTGAATTTCTAACCAGGTTTTAGCTTTTAAAAATATTTAGTTTTAAAAATTTTTGATATAAAGATTTCAAATTCATAATAAAAATTAAAAGGTATTGTGAATTTCAAAAATAAAAAGAACAAAAAACCTTCCTTTTTTTTAATAGATTAAAATTTATTATATAAAATAAAAACTTTATTTCCTTTTTTTAAGGTAAACCAAATTAATAACCATTTTATTTTTTGTCTTTTATTTAAATCAGAATTCAATGTCTTTATTAATATAAAAAAGCTCCAAAATTAAAGGATTGAGGTATGGAAAATATTTTATCAAATACAATTATTCAATTATTTAATAAATTTTTGTGAATATATGTAATAAAAAGAACCCATGAAAGAAATAAACTAAAATATCCTTTAAAAAGAAAGAATGAAATTAAACTTAAAAAGAAAAAAACTCTTTGGACGAAGCAAAATAAGGCGCCAGATCTCTTGAGCTTGATAATCAATTAGTAAAATTATCACCGAAAATGTAATAATTTCCAGCAGCAATTTTTTGATGTTAATTTTTATCAATATTTAGATAGATTTTATTAAAATATTTTAATAAATTAAAAACTCAACAATGAATAACTGATATTTATTTTTTTTTTGAGAATGAGCAATGTTTGTGTACAAGTCTCATGTTGATCCTTCTAGTTTAAATGTAAAAAATAATGGATTTGTATATAAAATTTTAATAAATTTTACATTAAAAATTGTACCTCAAATTATTTTTAAAAATATTTTCATAACTTGTTAAAATAAAATAATTCAAAAAGATCTTTATTTAAATCATTTGGTTATTGGCAAAAAAAAATTCATATGGCATGTTAAAGTTTAAAAAAACAAAATGCTTAATTAATGCTACGCTTTCGTTTTCCGTAAGCCAATTCCCATCCAGGTCGTCGTCGATCATCTTTGCCCAAAGATCTTCCAAAACCTCTCTTATAAATTGATTTATCTAGATCTGGTTTTAGATAAATTTGATTTAGAATGTGTTCCAAAAGATTCATCTTGTTTAAATATTCTTGTACATTCATTTGACTCGACTCAAACTCAGAAGAATCGTAGACGTCGTAGTCTTCGCTTTTTGCCAAGATTGGCGAGTCAAAAATTGGACCGAATTGTTTAGATTTTCTATTCATATCTTTTTAAGAACAAATTAAATTTGCAAAAAAAAATTCAAATTGAGCACTTACAGTCACAATTCACCAAATAAAAATTCAGTGAGCTTACAACAACTATTATGACTAGGAGTTTGGAGCTTACGATCACACGATCCATCTCTGAGATTTTATTTTGGTTTAAAATTTTAGCTAGAAGTTTTTTATACTAAATTGAAATGAAAAAAGCTTTATATTATTTGATTTATTTATAGGTAAATTTGGAATGAGGAAAAATTCTATTGTAAAGATAAATTGCTGTTTATTGGGAAATGATCTAATGAAAAGCTTTAATTTAGGCTGATATGAATTAAAATTTCCGCTTCCATTAGACCTTTATTTTGCCGAGTTTGTCCTTATCTACAACTGATCTTTTTAAATTTTGAAATATCTAAATGGAAATTTTAAATTTAAATTTCCTTATCAAAAAAACTCCTAAATTAAATGAAATTTACGTTGCTTCTCAAAATGTGTCTTGTAATGACATTTAGATTTTCATTTGTTAAAAATTAAATCATTTTCATTCTCAAATATTTTAGAATTTTTAACAGAACTCGCTCTATCTTTTCTTTCTAAATTAAAAATAAATAATTGAATAATATCAAATTTTGATATTACTTCTAAAAATAAATAAATACCACAAAATAAATTTAAAAAAAAGAAGTATTCAAATTTTAATCAAAGCTCAACTACTAATCAATTTACGTTAAAACACAGACGTAAAACTTTAATCGAGAAATCAATACATACTTAAATTTTATTAAAATTAGTTTTTTTTTCAAACTCTTTCGATAGCCACTAATGAGTACGATTTTATCTCAAAATTACAATATTAAATCAATTTTTAAAATAATTTATTTTTCAAAGCCTGAATTTACAGTTTATTCTATCTGAAAATGGAACCCAGAATAATAATAAAAATTTCAAAATTTTTCTTTTTAAAAAAACACACAATCAGGAACAAGATATTTAAATCAATTTATTTAAGGTTTTTATTTCTGAATATATGGTCTCGGAAATAATCTTTATTATAAATTTCAATAAAGCTTTTAGAACTAACATAGACTCAGTCAATTTGTTTGTACTATCGAGTAAAGGATTTTAAACACCTGGTAATGGCAGCCTTTTTTTTGCGTCATTTTAAAAATTTGTAGGAGGATAATAAAAACAGCGATAGCTGAAGAAAAATTTATTCAACTATTTTTTATAATTACATTTATAAACCAAAAAAAAAATCACCTAACAAGTTTAAATACATCTATTATTTATTTTGAAGATATAAAAATAACCTTTTAAAAATTCAAAATTTTACATTTAAAGTTCCAAAATTATTTTCTGTGAATCAAATTACTTAAAATTTTAAAATATGCTATTCAAGCTATATTTATTTTTTTCTAGCAAAAGCTGAATATATATTTGATTTTTTAGGGATTAAATTATTATTTAAAAAAGGATTAAAATTCTATTATTAATTTAATAAAAATTCAAATATTGTTTTTTAATTTTTCTGATATTTTTGATTCAAGTTTATTGTCTTAGTCATTCAAAAAAAATTAGTTAGAAACAACTCAATAAATTTAACTTAATGATTCAAGCATTGTTCTTATTCAATTTTATTTTTAAAAAATCATTCAAGATGAATAATTATCAAAAAAATTTTATAAAAAGTAAAAAAAACAAGTCTTTAAACTTTTTATTTTATAATTGGGAAAATATTTGCTTAAAAAGTGAAAAATAACACAACTTTTAATCAAGAAATTACTTAATTCTGATAACGAAATTAGGTGAATTCGAAATTAAATATTAAATTTCATAACTTAAAATTGAATCCAAAAATAACTTAACTTTTCAGTCGATTTTATCGTATTATTGAAATTATAAATTTGAATTAAATATTTTGCATAATTTACAATTTGACTACCGTTTAGCTCGATCAGATGACCCTAACACATTTTTCTCCAAATTAAAATAATCAAAATGAAATTTTCATATTAACTGTAAAAAAATAAAATATTAAAAAAATAAAATTTCAGAGAGCCAAAATAAATTAAAAATTTAGACTCGTAGATGATAAAAAAACAACTCATGAGATAAATTAAAATTAAAGAGTCAAGAAAATTCTCGCTAAGCATAAATGAAACCAAAATGAGTTTACAAATCGAGCCCGCTAAGGAGCCTAGTCTCCTAGATCTAATACCCGAATACGATCAAATAATGACCGATTTGGGTAATTTTTTTTTGGTTAAAATTTTTCAATAATTTTTTTATTTAGGTAAAGGTGCAATTAATGGTAATTTCGGTCTTGATGAACGAAAATCAAAATTAGCCCATTCTCTCAAAGATATTTTATTTGATCACAAAAATGATGAAATTTCTTTTTATGTATTATTTATGGATTCAATAAATGCTTCTAATTTGGTAAAATTTTTGCTTGATGTTAACAATTTCAAGCAAACTGGAAATAACTTAGATTCTGATTTAAAAAATATTACGTACATTCGAGATTATGAGGGTAAAATCTTAAAAAGCAAAATATTTTATTAAATTGAATTTTTATTATTTTTTAGGAATTTCTGGGGATGCTATTTCCATTTTTGAAAAATATGTGTCCAAAGATGCCAAATATTCAATAGATCTAAAAAATGATATGATAACTCAAATAATAAGTATAGATCATATTTTGGAATTAATTATCTTTTATTTTTTGTTCATAATAGCCGCAATTTGTCCGGAAAGCAATCAATTAATCGATTTAAACTGTTTTGATCAAGCCAAAGATTATGTGTATGCAATACTCGAAAAGTAATACCATAATTAAAATATTTTAAAAATAAAATAAATAAATACATCGTATTTTTCTAATGTTTACTTTAAAAAATTACCTCTATTTTTTTTGAAATTATAAAAGAATATAAATATCAGAAAAAAAAGGAAAAAATTAAATTTTTAACTATTTTTTTGTATTATAGATCTTATGAACAATATCTAGTCAGCGAATACCACTGTAAATATATCCAAACTATACTGGACTCAAAAACTTTGAAATTATCTGATTTTCTTTATGACGACTTTGCAGTTGTTTTTTTTCTTGAAGTAATTTAAAATTTAATTTTAAAAAATTTTAACAATTATTTTTAAATAAAGTATCTTGAACAAGAAAAAGTAAGTAATTTACTTAAATTTTGGATTCAAGCTGATAATTTTACCAAAAATCTGCAACTATTGCAAACACTCAATTCGCCAACTGATAGAAGCCAGCTTGAAGATTTGTACAAACAGTGGCAAAACGATGCAATTATAATATATGATAAGTAAATTTAATCAGAGTTTAAATAGGATAAATTTTTTGTCTAATTACATTTTCTTAAAGCTATATAAGTTTGCAAGCTAAGTGTCCGCTTGGATTTGATGATCTTGTGAGACGTCAGGTGGAAGTAAATATTTGTCAATTAGAGGAAAGCAATGTTGAAGATTTTGAATATGTTTTGAACACTTATTCAAATTGTTTTTACATTCCATTATTGATAGTTTTCAATATTTTGGACAAAAGATATTTTGAAAAATTTCTAAATAGCGAAATGTATCAAAAATACAGAAATGAAATACTTGGAAATACCAAATTTGTGCAGAATTCATTTATCAAGTTTGCAGAAAAGCCAATCAATGAAGAATCAAAATCGAATAATTCTGAATTATGGTCGAATCCTTTGAGCAAAAATATGCAATTAGGAAAAATAGATAGATTTGGAAGATTTATTCGCTATATTGAAAGAGAACCAGGCAATAATAAAGTTGCTAATCATCAACTTGAAAATAATTTTGACGATGATATTTGGCAGTTGTATGATGATTCAGAGAAATTCATTCAGATGAATCGAAAAAATAATAACTTTAATCTTAGAGAAAAACTTGAAAAATTAAAGAACTATATGCCGCTAGCATCTGCGTCAAAATTTACTCAGGACGATTATGAAGCCGCTGAGCGCATTGCCGCAAATCTAGTCAACGAGGTTATAAAATTAAATCAATCTAATTAAAAAAATTTTTCCTCTTTAAATAAATTTTATTTACAAAATAAAATAACAAAAAAAATCAATTTAATTCTTCAATTTTTGAAAACAAAAATTTCAAATGATCAGGTAGTTTTTTTTCTGGATTTAAATTTATGACTTGATCTTTTAACATGTTTAATTCATCAATCAAACTATTTATATTCTCTTTTAATTGATAGTTTTCATTCAATAATGTCTTCATTTTTTCATCATGAGTTTTGTCGCCTATCGCCATATTTTGCTCGCATGTAATATTCATTTTGCTCAAATAGTAAATTTGTTTCACAGTCTGGAATTTTACACTTTCTTATAAATAAGCTTTTCGTGAGTAATAAATGTTTATAATTCTAAGCATGTTTAATATAAAAAACTAAAACTTTATTATTTAAAATATGACAAAAAAAAGGAGTTTATTACGCAAGATATTTAGTTTTGACTCATTTAGGTAATGCTGACGCAAATTTTTTATTATTTGTTCTTTTGAGTATTTATTCCATAAAAATTGCATTCTAAGCATGGATAGATTATTTTTCAAGGTTTACTGATGAATTCAGTCAAAATTTGATCTAGTTGAGACAGTAGCCCAATTAGCTATTATTTTTAAAATTTTTAGATTATTAAAAAAGTAATATTTCACAAGCATTATGCTTAAGTAATAAATTAGAATAAATTTTAAAATTTATTGTCAATAAGTAACTATAGTAAATTAATAAAAATTATATTCTTTTAAATTTATTGTAATTTTTTTTTAATAAACATTTGCTCTATAATTTAAAAAAGTGTCAAATAATTTTTTAAATGCGATGTTATATCCCTAAAAACCTGCTGGATTAAAAACTAAAAACCTAGCTTAAAAATTAATCAGTATCAAAAAGTAAAATCTTAAAAAAAATGCTAGCTTTTAAATTATGATACTGAATTAAAATTAGGATAAAACAAAAATTAAAAAAAATTAATTCAATAATCAAAATTAGTGCTAAACTTGAAATTATCTTTTTTTGAATTGATTTAGTGTAAATCTTTTTTTTTATAATTCAGGGTAGATATTAATATAATGAGTTAAAAAGGGGTCATATTCTTTTTCAACTCGTCGAGAAGAATCGATTGATATATAGAAAGTAAAAAAAGTAAGTTTTTAAGACAATAATCGGTATTAAATAAAAATTTTAATCTTTAAAATGACAAAAAAACATATGAAAATGTCACTTTCTTCATAAAAAAGTCCATAGACTTAGATTAATCCGTGAACAAAAGACAGAAAAAAAAACAAAAAATTCTATCTCAAATTAAATTTTAATAAAACCTAAATAAAACATTACTAAATTTTTTCACTTTTCTATAAATTATTATTTCACTAAAATTTTTAATTTTAGCAATGCGAGTATTTTATTTTTAAATAATTTTTTGTCCTTTAAACTTTGATCATACTTAAAAGAAGATAGGAAAATAGGAAAAATTTTAATTGATTAAAATTTGACTAATAAAAATATATTTTAATCCTCTTCTGCCAACTTACTAAAAAAAGTGATCAACTTTTAAATGTTTAACATTATGAAAAGCATATCAGTAAAATATAATTATTATGTTTTTAAGTATTTATAAGTAAAGCTTGAATGAAATTATTGTCAAAAATATATTAAATGCTTTATTTAATTTTTTTTTTTTAATTAAATAAACATTTAAATTACAAGATTAATTTAAAATAATTTATGAATTTAATAAATAAGGAAAGATGGTATAATATCAAACATTAAAAAAAAAGCATAGTAACGATGGAAACAATTATAAAGTTAAAAAATATTTGATTTTTCCTGAAACAAGCAAATTTTTATATATAAGAGAAATGTTTAAATAAAATTACTCTGAAGTAATTAAAAGAAAATTGCCACGCCAAAAACTCTTTTAGGTAAAAAATAAAAACTCCAAATTAATGTAGAAATGATTTTCTTAATTTAAAAAAAAAATTTATGTGACTATTTTTTTAGACATAAGCTTGAATTTATAATTTTAATTAAGATTTTAGATTTATAAGCGTTTCATTAAAGACGCATTTTTTCTTTCAAAATGGTTTCTAATGTAATAATTTAAATTATGTCTAAAACACCTTGGTATTTGAATAAAAAGTACACAAATTTTAATTTAAAAATTATAAAAAATATTTATTTCAAATTAAAAGAATAATTTACTAAAATCAATTTTAAAAATCTAAGAAAACAAGTCATTTAAAAATATGTATCAATAATTTTAAAAAATATATTTTTTCTTTTTTAATACCAGAATTGGTAAATTTATAAAGAGAAAAAATTTACACAAATTTTGATTTTTAAACTCAAAACTTAATTTTCAATTTCACTGTACATCATAGCTATATTCGCCGGCAGCTTTTTATCTGGACTCATTTGAATAATAATATTCTTGAGAACATCTAACTCTTGGCACAATTTTTTCACTGTTTCATTTAGCCTTTTATTTTCATCGCTCAAATTTTGCATTCTTTCTTCCCGTTCTTTCTGTTTTTCGAGCGATTTTTGCCGACACTTCTTCACAGCAAGATTATTTGCATCTCTTCTTTTCGCATATTCATCTGTATTTTTTTCAACAACTTTATTACCAAAACACACCACCGGTTTCTCAGCATTTTTCATCATTAGCTGTTTTTTGGTCAATTTTACATTTGGATCTTCATTAAGTGGAGTTGGCTTTCTGCCTCTTTTGGGCTTTTCAACCAAACCAGATTGCAACGGAACTGGCTTATTAGTATTCAATCTCTTTACCTGGTTTCTGTCCTTAAAGCCAGTATTTTCAATGGTGCTCAATGCGGTACTGGTTGCATATGAACTATCACTACTCATCGAGGTTTCATCGCCAAGGAAATATTGATTGCTTATGCTGGAATTAGTTAATATGTGACCAACTTGCACCGGAAATTTAATGTTTTCGTGATCTTGTTTGACTTGCTCTTGTATGATAAGATCAGACAAGTCTGTGTAGGTTTTTTCTTGACTAACATGATCTTCAAGACATCTGTTATTATTTTCTTTTTTAGTCTCACTGAAAGATGGAAATCTGTCTAAAGGCAATTCAAATGTAGACAGACCCCGAAACAAATTTGTGTAATCTGTTTCGGAAGTGGTGGTTTTTGGGCCGTAGTGATCCAAATCGTTGTTCATAATATTTTTCTGTTGGTCAATTGTCAAAAAGTCGTTCACTTCATAAAAGGTTTGACATATCAATTCCGAATTTTCCACAGTATTGAGGAAATAGTCTGTGTCTATTTCAATTGATTGAATGGCGTTTAAACTTATCTTTGAAGCACAAGTATAGGAAGTCTTAGAATAAAGGTGATTTTGCGATTTTGAAATTCTAAATTTTTTTGAAAAATGTAATTGTGAAATCTTATTTATAGTCGAATCTAATAGAAGAATATATTTTTAAAAGTTTATGTTTATGAGATTCGTTTGGATCCTATTGGATATTTCCAAAAACATAATTTGAGTCAGCTAAACATTATTATTATATTATTTAATTTTAATTGCGAAATTACATTACTCATGTGCTTGGTATACCTTCAAAAGCTTTATTATATTCTGCTAAATTTTATTTGCTAGGGAAAAAAACCTTAAATAAACTTAAATTTTGAGACTGAATTTTTCAGTTATCAGTGAATACTTAATGATAACTTAATGAATGAATATGCCTTATTCAAATATTACCCAAAGTTGAAAATTGAAGAAGTTTTTAATATCATCATCTTGTAATGTATTATCTTGTTATGAATATTTTTTAAATGTAAGCTTTTCAGCAGGAAGCTAGTAGCTGGGTTAAAATTTTCTACTATTTGGCTAATTTTCTTAAATGAAATATTTAAATTTAAAACAAATGAAATACAGGCATGAACATATACTTCTTTCATGTTTAAAAAAAAGTTTTGAACCTTCGAGGTTTAATATGTGTAATTTTGTGTAATAAAACTGGATACTAGTTATAAGATCAAGTCTCTTAATATTGACCTAATATTTAAAGAAATTGATTTCAGTGAATATTTTTATATTTTGTTAGCTTTAAATTTATAATTTATAATCAATGATAAGGAAAACTTAAGAAACATCTATAATTCTTATTTTTTTGGTATTTTTGCGTACTTCATTTAAGTTTTTCTTATATAAAAAGGGACCTTTAGTCACAGATAATTTGTTAATTGGATAAAATACTTTCTATATAAGAAAAATTTTGTATTCTTAAACAAAGAACAAAATAATTGAGAGAACATAATGGATTTATAAAAAAAACCCATTTATTAGAAAACTTCGGGTTTAACAAAATTTTTTGAAAATTGAACTAAGTTAAAAATAAAACTTATTGAATTTCAAAATAATATTTAAAAAGTTATCTTTTGCTTATTAATTTTCAAGATGGAATTTGTCTTTTTTAATTATGAGATAAAGTGATTTAATAAATAACTTATTGTCTTTTGTGTTGGGGTATTTATACAATATAAATGCTATAATAAAGCAAATTTTTGAAAAAAAAGTTCAAAAAATTAATTATATAAAAGTAATAAATGTAAAAGAGGGAGAATAAATTATTAAATCTATCCATAGATTAAATTAAAAAAATACCCTCTGCTAGAAAATAATTTTAGTTTCTTCATAGCTCTTATAATTTTCATGTTTTGTTTAAAATATATATTTTCAGTTAAATTATAAATGACTTTAAATATTTTTTGTCTTGAGATAAAAAATTAAAGAACTTGAATTTGCTTAGTTTTAAAATATATTTTAAAATATTCATAAAAATTCACTTAAATCCTCTAAATAATAGAGTAATAAACATTAAAAAGACTTTGTAAATCGTTTAAATATTGTAAAAGATTTGGCGGAAAAAATGGTAAACTAAAAAACTAAAATTTTGTTTTATTAATAAATTTTTTTACTTAAAAAAATAAAGCTTCCATTGTCATTACTTAAGACTGCTATTAACCATCCAATGGTAAATAAATTATCAAAATAAATGAATATGTTTTTTAATTCAATTTAAAGTTAGTCGAGCTTAAAAACGGTGAGACTTACAATGGACATCTAGCTAGTTGTGATACTTGGATGAATGTTTATTTAACGCAAGTGATATGCACTTCACGAGTAATAATAAATTAAAATAATTTTGCTTGAATACAAAAACATTGAAGTACTTAAGGACGGAGACCGATTTTGGAAAATACCTGAGTGCTATATTAGAGGAAGCACAATAAAGTATTTACGAATTCCAGATGAAGTAATTGAAAATTACAAAGATGAGCCTAATAGGGGTCAACAGCTTAGAAAGGATCAAATGAGAAGGGGAGCAGGTTCAGGACAAAGAGGCGGAAGAGGAGGTCAAGCAAATAGAGGAGGACGACAGCAGAGTAATTTATCAAACAATGTTGGGGGCTCGACTAACAGCATTGGAGGTGCCAGACCTGCCAAACAGCAACGAAGATAGATCTTTTTTTTTCTAAAACCGTTCATTTAGCTGAAATTTGGTATAATTCTTTTGTTTGTAAAATTTTTTGTTCAAAAAAATAAATAAAATAGATTTTTTATTCTGAATTTAATTTTAAATAGATTTATCTAAAAGCTGTTAAGCGTTTTGCTGCGATTGAATGATTTTTATTTCTTAATCAAAAATACTAAAATTCAACTAATTAAAAAAAAATAAAAAAAAGTTTCTTCAATTTAAATTTATTTTTTTGTTTTTGTTTTAAAATCTAAAATTCACCATGTCACAATTTGGAATCTAAATTAAATTAAAAACAAAAATTTTTTTGGCAAATGAAATATCAAATAATTTAAGGATTAAATTTAAGATTGGCATTTCATAGAAAAATAATTCTTATAAGAATATATTAGTAAAAGTTGGTTTGTTTTGAAAGAAATCATTTGGATAAAATTAAAAAAATTTCGCCATTTTCAATTTTATTTTTTCATAATGAAGCAATTTGATAAATCAAATGCTTATTGAAGCGATTCATTCAGCACATACAAATGAAAAATGGCATATTGAAGTTAAAATCAAACATTATCAATAAAAATTTCCAGTTTCTTTATTCTTGTAAAAATTAACTAACTTTTTTAACCCTAAAATTCTTATTGTATATTTCTATCTTATAAGAATTATTTTTCTATGAAATGCCAATCTTAAATTTAATCCTTAAATTATTTGATATTTCATTTGCCTGATACAATAAAAGTTTATGAATTGATAACTAATTTTATTCAAGAATTGAATTAAACTTTATAATAAAGAATTAAAATTTATACAGTAAATTTTTAAAATGAATTAATAAAAAAAAACTAATTTATAGAGGTATTTGTTAAAGGCACTTATTAGAATTTTCACACTTTTTGTTCTTGAAAATATAATTCAAAATCTCAAAGCCATACATTAATCTAATTGAATAGAGTTTTCTTAAATTTTCATGAAGCTGGTGATTTTCATTTTCCAAAATGAGCATTTTTTTCTCGAAATCATGGTTTTGCTGTCGTTTTCGTTCCCGATACTTTTTCGATATTATACAAGCTTTACGTTTTTGCTCCAACTCAAAAAATTTTTCATCACTGATTGTCTCACTTTCATCAAATTTTACTCTCATCTTAGTAAAATCAATTAAATGTAGAATCTGTAATGCTAGTATTTATTCTAGAAAAAAAAACTTAGTCATCGATTCAATGATAAAAAAAAAATTATTTTAATGATTCTGTATTTTCGAAAAGCTCATCAAAAATCATGAGTATTATATTTCATTTCATTTTAAATCGAAACGCCCCAGTGGTTCCTTACAAAATGAAATTTTTATTCCATCAAAAAAAAATCTAAATGATGCAACTAATCAAAATTTGTTGGTTGTATTACATTGGTATGTGATATATGCATCAATGGATTCATAAGTGGGCTTTTCTATCTAAATGATTGTTTTAAATTTACATAAGAGTGGTATAGTATAAAGTTTTAATTATGAACAAAAATTCTACTTTGTTTTAACACGGAAAAGTCAATTTTTGTCAATGATATTTTTGATAAAAAAGGCCACTTGAAAGTTATGGACATTATTTTTTCGAGTTTAAATTTTGGTGCCAAATTTTTGTTTTCTTCTTCTTCAAAAATTAAAATTTTCTCATGGATTTTCTTTTATTTTGATTTTTTTTATAGGCTTAATTATCTGTCATTTAAATAATGTTGTCTATTTTTGCAATTCTAATATGCTGTTTTTACATTTAAATTTGGTTTAAATTAGGTCAGCATAAAAGATCCATTTGGTCTAAAAGAAACAGAATCTGCATACTGAGATATTTTTCTGCAAATTTAGCTGTTAAGTTAAAATTATTGCTTAGAAAAAACTCATTGTTTTAAACAAGCACAAAAGTTGTATAGTTAACTTTTTTAAAACTGAAAAATTCAAATTTTGAAATTAAACTTTATTTTTTTTTTCGAGTATAGCTATAAATATTTTATCATAATTAAATTTTAGAAATTAAAAAATGTAGAAATCGAAAAAATAAAATTCTAAAAACTTACTGAGTAAATCAACTATGTCAGCAAAAAAAAAAAACTATTACTATTACTTTATAAAACATTTTTAATAATAATAAGAATAATACAAAAAAAATTCTATTATATAGAATTGTCCAAATTGAAATTCAATTTTTGCAATTTATCTTTAATTTTTGATTATTATTAAATGGGTATTTATATTAATTATTTGGGTGTTATAAAAATATTTTTTAGGTATTTATTTTTTGTCAAATTTATTGAAAAAGAAATAAAAACTGGATACATAAAAATTATTGTCGAGAATCATAAAAATTATAATTGAATATTATAAAAAATAAAAAAAATTTATTCTCTAATAAATGCTTTTTTTGCTTAGGTAGGTCTGCCTCCCTTTCTTTTTTGACCGATTGGTACTGATTTAGGAGGACTGACTTTTTTTAATCTAATAGCCATACCAACAACATGCTTGCATATATACTCTTTAAGAAAACTAGGACAAGTGCATTTAACCTGTTTCCAATCTTGACAATTGTCTCAATCAAGGCACTAAGTATTAAATGACTTCACAAAATGATAAATAATTTTTTTAATTTCATATTATTATTATTTATTTATTTGTATTTTCTGTATCGAGCTTAAGCTCCTTCAGATTAAAAAAAAAATAAGAAATAAAAATAAAGTTAAATAAGATAAAATAATCCGAAATGACTTTTGTCTCTTTTTTCCTTTTTTTTTATCTCCTTATTGTATATTGAATAATCTTAATCATTTTTTTGTATATAACAAACTGAATTTTTTACTTAATTGTAAAATGGATATTTAACTGTCTATTTTTTTTTGTTTCAATTTGTCCTTGGGACTTAAACTTTAATAATTAAATTAAAATTAAATTCCTTTTTTGACATTTCATTTATTTAACTATATTTTTAAATTCTTATTTTATTTTTTAACTTTTATTTTGATTTAATTTTATTTTTATTTTTCTCTGAAGGAGCTAACGCTCGATACAGATTTACAAACAAATATAATAATAATTAAATATTTTAAGCACTCAAATTATTTATATAATATCATAATTGATTTTTAGCTAAATACCCAATTAAATAAATACCCATTTAAATACAAGCCTTTAATTTTTATTATTGTTAAAGGTAAAAATTAATTCGAGTCTTTTTGGACGAAAGTATGATAATTTTGCATCATTATTTGAATCTTTAAGAAAGCAAATAGTCTACCATTAAGAGTCCATACTGACTTTAAAAATCTTTATCTTTCTTTGAAAAAATTCTACCCTTTATAGTTGGCTGAAATCGGTGATTAGGTCAAATAAGGTCAAATATCCTAAAACTCAGTAAAATATTTATATTTTATTTAAACTGATAAAATTTTTTTTAAAAACGAATAAAATGGTCTTTATTTGTTCTTTTTTGATTTAACATAAACATCATTATTAAAATTTGAATAAATTAAAATTTTCAACGAGGTTAACGAAACCCAACCATAGCCCGTAGAGCCGAATGGTATGCGTGTTAGTCATGCAATCATAGGATCGAGGGTTCAAAACCTGCTGAGGGTAAAAAAAATCTTCAAAATATCTCTGCAATACGGGGCGAATGTTTAAACCTCTTTAATCTTAAAAATAGGGGGACCAGTTTCGACTGGGTAATAATTGCGGTGTAGATGATCAACTCGATGAAGTAGCCTCTGTGTCAGATCGTAGCCGTTGCTCAAAAAGATACTTGAAAAGGAGATGAGCGCCTCCCCATTTTCCACTAGGATAGAATAGGGTCAGTTATTAACGAAACCCAAGATCCTCTTGAAATATAATTAAGGAGTAGAACAACAGACTTGAAAATGGCGTAGGACAGCTAAAATACGGTATTCAGAACGAAAAAGAGTATAACTGGGGGGAACTATTAGGGAACATCGTACGTATTTGCAAAGGCATTCGAAAGAGTGCCTGCTATTTAAGATATGTTGCCAAAGAAGTAAATCCTGCAAACGTACCAAAAGCACGACCAATCGAAGATTTTTGGGGAAATTTGAAAGCTAAAGTTTATGAGGGTTATTGGTAGGCCAAAAATCTTTAGCAACTCGAAAACAAAATTCGCACTTGTCTGAGGAATATGGACCCAAAAGTTGTCCAAGACCATGCCAAGACTGTTCGCTCTAGGTTCGATACCAAACGTCGTCATGGAACTCAATAGCTTTCCTGAAAAATAGGAGGGTTCAATTATAATTTAAAAAATAATTAAAACCTTTGTTAAATAAAACTTTTTTATTATAAAATTAATTTTGTGCCATTTTTTATTCTACGCCCGTTACTTATGCTATAAACAATTTTTTAATTTTGGTAAAATAACATATTTAAATAAAAATTTTGTTACCCTGAATTTTGTCAAAATATCTGTTACCCTGAATCATCACTTATTCATCTGTTTGTCAAATGATGCCCAAAGATAAGTAAGGCTCATGCTTGTCACGTATCTGAGAAATTAGACGCTTCAAAATGCTGACACATACATTTACATCTTGACTTGATTATAAGCTCGTGTTCTTGAAACAAGCTTATATGTATAAATAGAATTCCATTCTTAGAACTTCAGATCTTTCACGAACTTGAATAAAGCTTTATAAAATAAATATTTTGTATTTGATATCAACCGTTTACATATCTATCATGAATATTGGCTAAACAACTAATAATAAGTATTTAACACTCAGCTGATTTTATTATAGAAAAATGATAAGCATTTTGAAAAAAAAATATTTAATAATATTTTTAATATCAATTTTGTCCATAAATATTTTTGTTCATCAATTCAAAAACTCAAATGGCAACATTTTAAAAAATGCATTAATCAAAAATAATGTTGGTCAAAAATTAAATCAATTGATACCCGAGTCAGACAATCAATACTTAGAAAAATGTATTGATTTATTTAAAAAGATTAGATATCCCAATAAAAGTATGATAATAAGACCTCCTCCTGCCAAACCACCAGCAAATTTGATGGATGATTTTACGATGAATGGAAAAATGCCAATTACCAAATACAAGTATTTTGATAGTACTTATTCAGATTCAAATTCTGACAACAAAACAGTAATAAATGAAATAATATTTAAAAAATTTAATGATCAGCTAATCAAAGTACGAAATAAACAACCCCTTAACTATGGGGATCAAGTACTTAATGAAATGATGCATTCATATGCTGATAAAATAAAAAACAAGCTTGTTGTTGTAATTGGAACTCAAGTTCCATGGATTGAAGCTATTTCTTATGAAATTGGTGCTTCGTTTATAACAACCTTGGATTATAATCGCAAACGATACATTCTTTCAAATCTGAAATGGGTTCATGTAAACGATTTTCTAGAGGAACAAATAGAAAATAAAAGAATAGAACAATTTGATATAGCAGCTAGTTTCTCTTCAATTGAACACACTGGTCTTGGTCGATATGGTGATCCGTTGTCTCCATACGGTGATGTAGATGCTGTCAAACAAGTTCATTGCATGTTGAAACCAGGAGGTCTTTTTTTTCTTTCCTTGCCAGCTTCACACGATGGATCAAGCAAAATTGTGTTCAATTCTCATAGAATTTATGGCAAAGCCAGATTAGATCTTTTGTTCAAAGGCTGGGAACTTCTTGAAACAAAAAGAGATTCGAAGGGACCTTATTCCATTTTTGTTTTAAAAAAAAACTAATAATTATTCAAAAAATTGTTTTCTAATTGTTTTTAACATATCTCTGATTGAAATTTTTAATTTTTTTTTAAAACTATTTTATCAACAATTAATAAATAAATAAAATCGTTTAAATTGAAAATATTTATTTTTAAAAAACCTAATAAAAAAGTAAATTCACAAAAGAAAAAAAATTAAAAGTTAAATTCAAAAATAATTTAATCGTTTTCTACAGTCGAATAGCTTCTTGTTTTTTCAACTGATTTCTTAAAAATTAAAATTTAAAAAAAATTTACAATAAAATTTAAAAACCTACATTAATAGGTTCTTGAAGATTTTTTTCATTCTCATCACTTTGCACTGGATTGTTTACTTCGTCTACATCATTTTGATTGTAAATCGGATTTACAATACCTTCTAATTCAGTTCCTCTTTCATTTACTTGTTTTTTGTAAAAAAATCCCCTGATTCTTTTAATTAAAATTAGTTTTTTTTCCTCAATTGATTATTAAATTTTTTTTTACTTTAATTTATCTTTTTTGTAAAGATAAACGATTCCCAAAATTAGTGCTATTATGAAAAATATTGGAACTAAAATTCCAGCAATTAAACCTCCGTCTATAAAAAAATATCAGTTAATTTAAATCAAAATGAAAATTAACTGTTTAATACTTGATGATTTTTTATCATTTTCTTGAAGCTCTGACTCACAGAGATTACCCGTAAATCCGGGTCTACACAAGCATACAAAACTATCATTATTTACATAGCAATCAGCTTCATTTAAACAATAATTAATTGGACATTTTACTCCACTATTTGTTGTTGTAGTTGATTGAGTTTGACCACTCAAGGAAGACCCTGTCGTATTGTTTGAAGTGGTGTACGGTTGAGCTGATTCTGTTTGACCAGATACAGATGTCGATAGAGGTTGACTTGATGCTGAACTTCTTGATGTTGACGATGATGCAGACGAAATTGTTGAAGGTAACGTTGGTATAACCACTGTGTCATCTACATTGCAACCTGGTAATAAGGATACATCATCGATTGCTATGTAACCATCTCGATCAAATTGAATTGATCCAACAATCAAGACCTCGAATGGGTTATTATTTTGCGGAATATCTGCATCATTTCTGAGCCAAGATGTACTATTTTGATTGATAGTTTTTAAAATTGACCACTGTGCTCCGATAGCAGAACGAGTATAAAATGAAATGCTACCTGTATATTGGCTGGATATTAGAGACCAAATACGAACGCGACATCCCGGACTGCTCGATTTTAATTTTAATGTTAAAATTCCTTTTGGACCCAAATCTGGAATGTTCGGACGTTTCATTATCAAGTAATGACCCTAAGATAAAAAAAAATTTTCTCATAGAATCTTAAAAAATTTAATCCAATAATGTTTACTTGAGAAGTCTGTATTGAGTGGTCTAGTAATGGACTATCTGCATTTTGATTAAAGCTGTCTGATCTTACTCGTTTCCAAAATATATCACTCTCATTTGATATTTTAAATGCACACAAATCAATTTCGAAATTGCATCTTTTATGAATTGTTAAATTAAATTACATTTAAATCAAAGTAAAAATATACCTGTAAAAATCGACACATGTATTAATAGACTCGTCACTCAAGTCACAGCAGTCATTGCTCAAATCACAAATCATAGATGAATCAATACAATGATTACTATTACATTTGAATTTATTATTTGATGGAATACATTGTTGTAAATCAACTTGAGGCTTGGGATATTCACAATTTACAAATTTTAAATCATCAATTACGACAGCATTATCGCTTGTACCACCTCGAATACCCTCAATAACTACTTGGAACTGCTTTAAACAAGTTGGCAATGCTACGATAAATTGCATCCATTGAGTTGGTGGGACCACATTTGATGTCGATCGTCCCACGGTTGCCAACAAGGTTTCTGTTAATCCAGTTCGAGTGTAAACTTTGATTAGACCAGTGTAATTTCCAAATATTTGATACCAAAATTCGAGCTGGCAAGTTTGACCAGCCTGGAAGTATATTGGACTTAATAATCTTGCTAGATCGCCGGGATTCTTGTTTTTAGGACTAAATAAATAAAGGTTAAATTTTAAAATTTTCATGAAGTAAATTTTTTTTTTACTCTAAATATAAAAAGCGACCTTGATCGGAATCAGTTGTGTGATCTGTTGCCGGACCGGTTAAGGTTGATACAGCATTTTCACCAGATTCTATTTGCCATGATATCTTTGGCTGTTGATTGGGACCTTTAATTTCATTGATCCAGCCACAAAATTGATTCTCAAAATCACATGACCAAGGACAAGACTCTTCGTCAGATTTATCTGCACAGTCATATCTAAAATTGCACAAATAATTCATATCTATACATTGCTGACTTGTTCTACATTTAAACTGATTAGGTCCTGGACACTGGCTACTTGGCGATGGTGTTGTAAATGTATAGATAGGCAATTGCTCAAATTGGTTGATTTTACAGCTTGGTGTAAATGAAAAATCATCAATAGCAAACTCTGCATTGGCTCTATTTGTGCCTTCAATCACTATCTGAAAGTTTATGTCTGACTCTAATTTTATATCAGCTAATATCCATTCATTTACTTAAATCAAAAACTATTTAGTCAAAATAAAATAGAAAAAATAAAATATTTTCAAGTTAAGCTTAATTTAGAATTTTTTTTATGTTAAAAATGTGATATTGCTTTTGTAAGATTTCAGAAAGAATACGAAATTATCTATCAATTTTATAATGAAAAATTGAATTTTTATATTTTTACTTTTTTGAAAAAAAATATTAGTAAAAAATTTTTTTAAAAATTTTTTGCTTATAAATTTGATTTAGTTTCTTTAACATTATTAAAATATCAAATTCAATAATAAAAAAATAGTTGATCATTGATTAAAATTTTCTAATTAATCACTGTCTCTGATTTTATTCCATAAATTATTAGATATATATTTGTGAACGAAAGTAATCTCAGCAAATCAAAATAAAAGCAAATCCAAAACAAAAAAAATTATTTTTTTTTGATTATTTTAAAAAAATGGTGAAAATTTATAAACATAAAGTAAAAAGTTGTAAATTAAAGATTAGTTTAAACTATTTAAGTATTCTTACAATTTAAATTATTCTTGTCCCATATAAGAGTCATTGGTCCGCCAAGCATTGTTCGCTTATAAACCTTTAAAACCGGTTGGTTTTCAGTATAGCCTTGGAGATAATACCACATTCTAAATGAACAATTGCTGCCAAGCTGAATTGGATAAAATACTGGACTACTAAGTCTTGCAGATCGATTGACTTTTCCAGTAAAATCATTGTAAAAAAAGTGACCAGTTGCTAATTGAGTTGAATGATCTTTAATAGAAAATAAATAAAATTTTAGTTTTAAATTTTAGTTTTTTTTTTAATTACCAAATGCTGGATAGTTGTTAGTAGATGCCTGAAATTGAAGACCAGTTCCTCTAAGCCAGTATAATTCGGCATCATCATCACTATTCCAGTCACACACTGGATCAAGATTGTTCTCAAAATCACATCTATTATAATTATCACAATTTATTTCGTCACTTGAGTCGCCACAATCATTCTCAAAATCACACACTAAATTGGCTGGTATGCATGCCCCATTAGTACATTTAAAAATGTTTTTATCCAATCCACTAGGACATGTTATATTTGATGTAAATTGACAATTAACAAAACTTGTATCATCAATCGCCAATTTTGGCTTATCTGATCCAATCTGACTTAGCTGTGTAGCTTCAAAATAGAGCTTGAAATTTCCATTTCTTGAATGTAGACCTATTCTTTTTTGTATCCATCCAGGAGTATTATCACTAGTTGTCCATAATCGTTGAATAGAATCTGTCCCAATATCATTTGAATAAAGTGAAAAGATAACCGAATTGGCAACATTGTCTAATTTGTAATAGAAAAACTCAAATTCACAACTAGAACCGGTTTGCCCCAATTTAGGAGAGAAAAGTCGAGTTATTCCACTAAATGCTCCTTCTACAGTGTCATATGAAACCAACAATCCTTGATTTGTTCCTGTTGATGCATCATTCGGCAAACCAGCATTCAAAGCTAGACTTCTATTCCACATGTGACTGCCAAAGCTGTTGTCATACCAGCCACAATAGTCAGTTTCAAAATTACATGCGCCACATTGATTCTCATCTTCACCACTGCTACAATCTCGGATAAAGTCACATAACTGACTTTGATTGATACATTTTCCATCCGAACATCTAAAACCAGTAAATCCGCATGGAGGAGGTGTTGTGGTTGTAGATATCACTGGTAATAGATCACTTGACGGATAGCAATTAGGCGTAAAAGAAATATCATCTATAGCAATGAATCCGTCTTGTTGTGTTGAATTTCCGGCAATTGATTGAATTATTACCTGGAATGTGTTTGTATTTGGAAAGTAAGGACGCATGTAAATATCTGCTCGTTGCCAGCTTTGATCCACTGAGCCACTCTTGGTCCAAACTTGTTTGTATTCACCACCAATTGAGTTTCGTGCATACACTGTTAATTTTCCAACCGAGTTTCCAAACATGTAGTAAAATAATCTTAGTCGACATGACAACGATTTAGAGTAGTCGAATGAAGGACCAAATAAAGTTGATGAAGAAGCAGGCGCTCTATTTTTGGTCTCAATGTAGATGTAACTGCCCGATTCTGTGTTAGTTGTGTGATCTCTTTGAGGCAGAAAATCGGATAATGTGTCATAACCAGATGTTTTTTGCCATTTGTATGCATCGGTTTCATCTTGAATCCATTCACAGAACGAACTTTCAAAATCACATCTATTCGGATAGGCGATACAAGTTGAATTTTGTTCATCGCTCAAATCGCCACAATCATCGTTAAAATCACACAAAAGCAAATTGGACACACATCTATTATTTGAACACTTCACTTCAGAGTATGTACAATTTTTGATCATTGGAAAATTGCAACTCTTAAATTCGATATCATCAATAGCCACATAGCCATTAGTTGCCGATGTTTTAAAGCCCTCAATATCAATTGTAAAATCAGAACGGTATCTGCCAATGTAAACACGCGCCAAATTCCATAAATTAAAAGTTTCTTTTTCAAGTCTTAGAAATCTCGATCTTTGTGATCCAATATTTGAGTATACTTCTATTTCACCTACATTTGTTCCACTAATTTGATACCAAAAATTCATTTCACACAATGAATTTGAATCTTTTAAAACTGGACTTTTCAATTGAGCATTTAGACTTCTAAATGCATTATTTGATTGCAAGAATAAAAAGTAACCACTAGTTGATTGATTGGTATGATCAATTGTTGGACCAATACCGCTTATAAGTCCAGAATTTAATCTGGTCCATTTGAATAAGCCATCATTTGATTGCTTCCATTTTCCCAAATCACTTTCAAAATCTATATTATCATATCCGCACCAAAGTTCTTCTTCGCCATTTGGACAGTCATTTACAAAATTACAAACTTTACTTGCTGGTAAGCACTGACCATTGCTACAATTAAAAGCACATTGAGAATCAATTGATGGACACAAACCTTCGCTTATTTTCAAATCATCTAAGCCAATGTCTCCCAACGCGCTCTGACCTGAAATAGCTTCCAATAAAATTGTATAACTAGTGCTGAAATTTGAAGGAAGTGAAACAGAACCATAGACCCATATATCACCATAGTTATTTTTGTCTGTCCATACAACTACTGATTTATTTAAAGGATCGAGTGAATTTTTTTGTCTGATGTTAAGAGTGGCATCGCCTCGGCCATACATATGGTAATAAAATTCAAAACAGCGAGAACTATTTCCCATAAAGACTGGTGAAACCATAATGGCATTGTCATTTAGTAGAACAGGTGATGAAGTTTCAAAATAGAGATAAGTTCCTGATGAAGTTCCCAAAGTATGATCAGTTGACGGGCCCGTGTTGACCGTTAATGTGTTTCCACGATGTCTGGTCCATTCGAAATCTGCGCCTGATTCTATGTTCTTCCAAGCACAAGTGTCTTCTTCAAAGTCACACCATCCAAGAGGTTGACATTCTTTTTCTTTGAATTCATAGTCATCGATCGATATGTCACCAGTGTATCCTGAGCCGACTACACCTTCTATTAGTATATTAAACTCGCGATTAGCCACAACGTAAAAATTGGCCTGTAATATATGCCATTCGTTTCCTTGGTCATTCGATGTTGAATAAATTAGCAAAGTGTTACCGCTTAGTCCACCTTTTTCAAGTTTGTAAATATTCAGTGAACCAACATCTCGGCCGTATGCGTGATACCATAATTCAATACATTTCGTTCCAGATGATGTAAACTTATAAGTTGGTGACATTAAGACAGCGTTATCGCCTTTTGTTTGAGGATAGCTTGTTTCTATAAACATGTAGTATCCATTTGAAGTCATTGTAGTCTAAAATATTTTAATTTTAGATTTAATGCTAAAATTTTATTTAAATAAAAATAGTTAAATACTTTTGAACCAAAAATTAAATAAATAGATATAATTTTTTAGTTTGAAAAAAACAAAGAGATGTCTTAATTGATTCAATTTAATCGAAATGAAAATTTAAGTTTTAAAAATGTTTTAGTTTTGTCAAATTTAAAGCTATGCTTTATTAAAATTGTCCTCAACTCAGTTAATATAAATCTTCTTTTAACTATTTATTTTATTAAATAAGTAAATTTATAAGAAAAATAAGCAAAATTAAATAATATTGACTATTAAATTAGAATAGAATAAATAAAAAATTATTACATGGTCAAAAGAAGGTCCTGTTGATGCCGAGCTTGTAGACCCTTTATGTTTGGTCCAGTCAAATTTAGCCAATGGATAGTTGCTAAAACCACACAAATCTTCACTTTCAAAATCACAAAAGTTTGTAATGGGACACGCTCCATAGTTAGACAATATATCATCAATAGCTATATCACCAGTTTGTCCTTTACCAGTCTAAAATAAATAGTATTATATCATAAAAAAACTAATTTAAATTATTATTTTACAATTCCTTCAATTTTGATTCTATAATTTCCAGTATTTTTGATAAAAATTTGTGCATATCTCCATCTATTTCCTTGATTTAATTGTCTATTCCAAACTATTGTCTGGTTATTATACACTTAAAAAATAAGAACAAAACTATTAAAATTATTTAGAAAATTTTTTTTAAATACTTTCGTTTTCAAGTATAATATTTAGAATATTAATTGTAGATCCATACATGTGATACCAGAATTTAAAGCAAAAACCAGTTGATCGAACAGTAAAAGGTATACTTATCATTCTGGCAGTTTGATTTGCAACCCTTGGATAAGATGTTTCAATGTATGCATAGTATCCATTTAAACTTTGAAGCGTGTGATCAACGAGAGGCCCAGTTAATGATGTTAGAGTGCCACTCTTTCCTCTCAACCATGTGAAATCAATCTCCGTATCATTAGTCCAAGAGCAGAAATCTTTTTCAAAATTACAATCTAATGGCAGTCTTGGATAGGTCATAGTCTCAAAGCCAGGTGGTCGAGTAGTCAAATCTTTTGCACACAATCCAGTCTCAATACCGATGTCATCAATAGCCTAATTGTTATTAAAATAAAATAAAGTTTGATCAATATTTTTAGAGTTTTACAATATCTCCAGTAAACGAGCCTCCATGAACTCCTTCAAATATGACAACAAATTCTCCTTGTTCAGCAAAGCTAAAGCTATCAGTTAGCCAGAAGTCTCCTTTTTGACCACTTGTTCTCCATCTTTGTGTAGGCGGATTCGTTCCAATCCTGGTGTAAACATTCAAGGCACCAATATCACTTCCAAACATGTGATAAAAAAAGTTAACACAATAAAATCCGTTTGGAGAGTCAATTGGTAAATAATGCTCTGAAACAAGCCATGCTTTTTGACCTCTTGAATTACTGCTTGTCTCTATATACATGTACCAGCCTACTTTTGTTCCTGTTGTAGCATCTACACTTGGTCCTGTATTATAGCTGCTTGTTGAGCCAGAGTTTCTAAGCCAGTCAAAATCGTCATCGAATCCATTTACAGCATTAGTCCATGAACACAGATCTTCTTCAAAATCACAGAAATTAGTTGATCCACAAGACTCTTCTAGAACAGATATATCATCTAAAGCAATGTCTCCTCTTACAGTTTGACCTTTAACTCCTTCAAAATATAAAATAAAATCGTCTTTAGAACTTGTTCGGTCCAAATTAGCTCTTCCCAGTCTCCAAATGTTATCTTGGTTTCCACTTCGTTTCCAAATATTCTCAGTAAGAAAAGAGTTGTTCAATTTTCGATAAATATTCAAACTGCCAATTCCATCTCCATACATATGATACCAAAATTTAAGACAACGGTCTTTGTCTGACTTGAAAACAGATGACTCAAACATGTACTTATCGCCTTGTACACGAGGTGGTGTAGTGTCGATATACAAATAATGGCCTCCACCCAAATCCAAAGTCTAAAATAGTTTTTGATAAAAAAAATTAAACAAGAATTAATTATTTTTTTAATTTTACATGATCAAATGATGGTCCGGTGCCCGCAGTGGCTGTTTGATTGGTACCTCTTGACCAAGTATAATAGCCGGGTAAAGTAGTATTTCTAAAATTGCACCAATCTTGTTCAAAATCACAAACAACTGAGTCCTTACAACCCTGATGAGTTATTTCTGTATCATCAATTGCTCTTTGAAATTAGAAAAAAAAATTTTTTCTTAGTTTTCAAATAAATTTTTAAATTACATGTCTCCATAATATCCTTTTCCCACAATACCTTCAAATGATATTTTAAAGTTTGATTGACTTGTTACAGTTAGTTGAGCTCTGCGCCAAAGGTTCGACTGTGTTCCTTTCCTAGTCCATAAAATTTCATTCTTTTCAGTTGAATTTATCCAAACATTTAATTCTCCTACATCGCTTCCGAATTGATGATACCAAAATATCAAACAATTTCCATATGGTGGTGTCGGCAATAGTGGTGGTGTGCTCAGTATGGCTTAAAATTAAAATAAGAATTTTTTTCACAATTAAAAAAAAAATTCAATACCATTATCGCCTTTTTTCTGAGGAGCAGATGTTTCAATATAAACATAATAACCAGAACCAGTTGTACTTAAAAAATTGAATTTTTTATTTTTTTATTGATTAAAAAAATATGAATTACTGGTCTCCTGGAGGTCCTGTCTCTATTGAACTAGTCGACCCTTTATTTCTAGTCCAATTAAACTTAGAATTAACAACATCATTAGTCCATCCACAAAAACCATCATCAAAATTGCATTTGGCTGGTGCTAAATAATCATTTGGATTACAATTACTGAACGAAATGTCATCTAGACCAATACGGCTGGATCTTGAAGTGTCATTTAGATAGGCAACAAATTTTAATTTCCATCCTTTAGATAATCCTCGTGTGTAATTTCCCAATTTAATTGTAGAATATGTCCATGTGGTGTTTACTGAAGTAAACATTGTCCATATTGAAGATGTTGATGTCGAATTTGTAAAATCAATCAAGACAGATAAATAGCCAGTTTTATTTCCTTCTAAAAAGTGATTGAAATTGAGATCACAACTTTGACTTGGTTCAGGTAATTCAGGACTTATTAAAGAAGCCTTATCTAAAAAGTTTCCAACTCCATAGTCAATGTACATAAAATATCCTTTATTTTTTCCCATTAGCTAAGAAAAAAAAATTTTTTTTAAATTCCTTGTTTATAATTAAAAGAGTATGCCAATTACTGTCGGATCAATGGCACTGTTAAATTGTTTTCGTTTCCATTCATAAAGTCCAATACTAGAATCTGTCCAGCTACATGTATCTGCTTCAAAATCACATGGACCACAGTTAAACTCGTCTGATCCATCATTACAGTTCAATGTAAAATCACAAACTTGGCTTGGTTTAATGCAAAAAAATGGTGTCGATTCACACTTAAAATCTGATCCGCATGGATTCGGTGTTGTCATCGGAGGCTGAGTAAATCCAGATGTGGGTAATGGTCCATTAAATGGTACACACTCAGGTGTAAATGCCACATCCTATAAAAAATATTTTAATATTTTAATTATATTTATTTTTATGCCATTGTTACATCTAGTGCAAAATCGGATTCGGTTCCATTTCCCAAAATTCCTTCGAATATAACCTAGAAATTGAAAAGATTTTTATAACTATGTAAAGACTAAGTAAATTATACTTGAAAAGGAAGATTGTTAGGGATGTCAATTAAATTTCTAAGCCATAAATCTCCTTGATTGCCAGTCATTGACCTTATGAAAAAAGAATGAATAGTATATACATAAAACATTACATATTTAAAATAAATTACCAAATTTTTTGTTGAATATTTTCTTCAGCATAATTTTTAACATACAAATTCAAGGTGCCCATTGTACTCTTAAGAATAAAGTTAAATAAATTGAATATATTTTTTTTTAAATTTAATTAAATTACTCCAAACATGTGATAGTAGAATAAAAATTTACATCCTGGATTAGACGTAAAAATTCTGCTTGAAATTTTTGATGATCTTAGACTATTTCCAGCTGATTCTAGATATAAATAATGGCCTTGGTTTGTTCCGGTGGTGTGATCTTAAAATAATTGTTTCAAATGTTATCATAATTTGTTAAAAAAAAATAAACCTCTATTAGGTCCTGTGTTAGCAGAAAGAGTAGGCCCGCTGAAACGAGTCCATTTAACTAGGCTATTTGATTCAACAGTCCAATCACAGTATGAATGATCAAAAGTACATCTAAATATAATATTTTTTAATCATATTTTTTTAAAATTAAAATTTACTTGTGATAGGAAGCGCACAGAGGTCCGATTTCATCAGAATAATCACCACAATCATCAACAAAATCACAATTACGGTCCATGGGTACACAATTTCCTCTTTTGCATTTAAAATCTGTTTGAGAACAAGAGCTATTCAAATAAGGCAAGGCACAATTTTCAAAAGTAACGTCATCAATTACAATAAAGCCAAAAGAATTCTGATTTTTAATAGCCTGGAATACAATTTCAAATTGACTGGAAACAGAACCTAAATCAATGATAGCTTGAGTCCAATCGATTGTAGGTCTTTCTCTTCTGTAAATAATGAACATATTTGATCCCAAAGACAGTGAAACATTTAATGTTTCTGAACTACCACCTTCCATTCTAAACCAAAATTTAATCTGGCATGTTGAACTAGCGAATGGTAAAACAGGCGAGTAGAGACTAGCTGGCTGATTTAAAAATCCAGTATTAGTAGTGACAGCCATGTAGTAACCAGATTGATTGTTAAATGTATGGTCAATATTCGGTCCTATGTTTGATCCAATTGCAGAATTTCTAGCTCTTGTCCATTTATAGCTTCCTGAACTTTTGTCAACCCATCCACATAAATCATCTTTTTCAAATGTACAACTTCCACAATTTTTCTCATCTTGACCATTTGAACAATCAATTTTAAAGTCACAAACCAAAATTGAATCTATAAATTGACCATTTCCACAATCAAATTGTCCTTGAGGATTGGGTGGACCTTGGCATGTACCATTATAGAAATAAACATCATCAATAGCTAATTGGCCATTTAAATTATTCGGATTTGATCCAGTAATTCCTTCAAACATAATGCTAAACGGATAGTTAATATTTGGTAATTGAACTTCTTTAAAAAACCAGCTGTCACCATTGTATTCATTTGTCGAGGTGTAATGTTCAACAATAGATCCTATAAAGCCTTTATTCTTGCTCTTAATTTTAAATGTTGCCAAATTTTTCGAATTGGTTTTTAAATAAAATTGTAAACATTGCATTCCTTGACTTTCGGTAATTACTTCTGATTCAATTTGAGCTTTGAGACCGGCAGGCTTTCCGTTTGTGTCCAAGAACAAAAATGAGCCAAATGCTGTTCCTAAAGTATGGTCAAATGATGGTATGTCCCAGTTGGTCAAAGTCGAGCCAAGTTCTCCATTCAAAATAACCCAATCAAAATCTATTCCAGCCACATTGCTGTATCCACATAAATTCTCATTTTCAAATGTACACGAAGCTATTGGGTCACATGATTTAAAATCAATATTTATGTCATCAAGCCATACTTCTCCATCGTTTACACCTTGATCTACAATCTCAAAAACAATTTGGTATGGCGCTGAATAAGACAATGTTGCTCGACCCAAAGACCATTCTTTACCACGATCTCCTTTTGCACTGAATACAACTTTGTTGTTATAGTTTCCAAATGAATATGTTCTTATGTTAAATTGAACATCACCTCGAGTCTTGTACCAAAAATTAACACACAAAGTTGTTGCTGGATAAACTGGAGACAAAAATCTTCCCATACGATTTAATAGATGAGGCGTTATTGATTTGGCAATAATATAATGGCCTATTTCAGATCCATAACTATGATCTAAATCTTCATTTATTCCTTGAACTCTATTCCATTGAATTTTTGCATTTAAATCATTTTTATAGCCACACAAGTCAACTGATTCAAAATCACATGTATTTGTTACTGGACATTCACCATCATTGTATCCAATATCATCAATGGCTATGTCACCAAGAGCACCAGAGCCCACTAAAGCTTCAAAAATAAATCTTGTTTTTGTAAATGAACTCTTTCTTTCCAAATAAACTTGTCCCAAAAACCATTTGTCACCTTGATTGCCTTGTTTTTGCCATACAGCTTTACCAAAATTAATATCAGTTGCCAATTGCGAATAAATATTCAATTTGTTTATGTC
>VANL01000506.1:0-31508 GCA_006352455.1 Brachionus sp. 'Tiscar' | reverse complement strand
ATTTTTTTCTGATTTTTATTCGATTTTTTGCAAAAAAAAAGAGCTTAAAAAACCCGCGGGTCTTCTAGTGTTAAAAATAAAAATTCAATTTAAATTACATGTAATAAAAAGTGAATACATTTTAAAACTAGCAATAATAATTAATAATTATTAAAGATTATATAAAATTCTTTAAAAATGAAATTGAATTATTTAACTATGTTAAAGTCGGATCTTTTTTTTTAAACATGGGTAAAATTTATTCTTTTTTAAGAAATGTCATTAAAATTGAACATTATTTTTTTAAAACCAGTTCTCATTTTTTAGTGACATGTCACTAAATTCCGATACTTACGTTACTGGAGAAAAAATCTAAATATACGAAAGTATAAAAATGTAAAATTTTTTTCATTTTGCCTACAAAATCTATCGTTTTTATTTTAATATATTAAATTTTTCAATTTGTCAATTTCATATTTATTTCTCGAATATTTAAATTTTGTAAAATTCCGAAAATTAAATTTTTATCTTGATATTATCATATATTGATTTTATAAAAAATTAATTCAAAAAATTTTTTTAGATAGAAATAAAAAAATTAAAATTTCTCTTTGATTATTAAAAACTTATTTCAAAATATTTATATTAATTTTGTCAATTAAGTTGTTGTAAGAAAAACACCAAAATAGCAAAGAAACACAATAGAATAAAAAATATCTTATTTAAAAGTTGAATGTAGACTTTTTTATTCAAATTATAAATTAGATCAAATATTTAATTTGGTTTAATTTTCTGATTTTTAATAGATTTCTTTAAAAAATGTTAATAAAAAATAACAAATAATTACGCTAAATAAATATTCGAAAAATAAATATACAATTTTAAAATTGACAAATCTAATAGATTAAAATAAAAACGATTTTCTTTTAATACATTTTCTATTCGGAGATTTCTTTAAATACTCATTAAGCTTTTTGACTTGTTGACATAGCAACTAGAATTTATAATCTATAAATTTTTTATAAATAATCTTTTTTGAAATACATTATATTTAGAATTAAATGTTGTCCAAGTCAAACAAAGATCTTTTTTTTTTGGATCAAAATTCAAGAGTGACTCCGGGTATTTCTAGAGAAAACACATTAATAACAAAAAATAAGCTTGAAAATAAATTCAAACGAAATAATAAAGAAACTTGGAACCAAAATCTTCATTCAAATCCTAATATCGAGCGTTTGCTTAAGGATATTCGGGTCAAACCCTCTTTATCTTCGCTTCAAAATGATTTGAAAAAGGAGTTTGAAGATTTTATTAGTGTATCAGTCAACAATTCAATTCAAAAGTTTAAGCCAATAGAGCCAGTTGATGCAGATAACCATGATTCTAGCTTTTTTCTGACACAGATTGGTAATCCTTCAAGAATTGAATTTCCTAACTTTGAACAAAACATCAATGCGGAAAAAATAGATGAACAATCTAAAATAGTAAGCGAAAATGACACAAATTATCAAGTGGCATTAATGCCAATTGAAAAAGAGTCGAAAAAATATAAAAGCTTGCTTCAACTCAAACAGGTCATTCAAAACTTGAAAACCAAGGACTTGCCAAATTTTCAGGGCGAATTTCACCAACTTTGCCAATTCGATGATGATAAAAATTTATTAAAAAATCTTAAAATTGTAATCCTAAATTAAAATTTATTTAATTTAAAATTAAAAAATAAGACATTAAAAAAATTAAAATTTATATTGATTTAAAATTAAGGAGTCAGATTCAAAATTAGTTGATGAAAAGAATGGTCTAGGTAGATGTGGAATACACGAGTGCTGTATTCGAGGCAATACAAACCTTTTAGCCTCATTAATTCCTTATTCAAAAAATGTCAATATACAAGACAATAACGGTTGTACAGCAGCACATATTGCGGCGAAATTTGGCCAAGTAGAATGCTTAAAAATTTTGTACGATCATGGCATTGATTTTTACATACCAGATAAGTATGGAAAAAATGTGACTCACTATGCAGCTGAATTCAATCATTCTAAGGTTATAGATTTTTGTCTTGAATTAGAAATATCGATGAACACAAGATGCAAAAGTGGAAAATTGCCAATTCATTATGCCAGTGAAACAGGCTCTATAGAGACTCTTAAAAAAATAGTCACCATTGATCTATCTATTCGCGATGCCAATGGAAACACTGCTGCTCATCTAGCAGTTCACAGTGATCGCCTCAATTGTCTAAAATACTTAGTTAAAATTGGTCTCCCTTTGAACAATACTAGAAATAAAATGGGTCGTAATGTACCACATGAAGCTTGTTTTTTTGGAGCTATAAACTGCTTGCATTGGATGTTTGATAGTGGACTGGTCGATTCAAATTCTTTAGATGGTTTTAGATTATTTTTTTTTTAATTTTTATAAAAATATTTTATTTAGACTTGAATAACTCGTTAGCTCATAGCTGCTGTGCTGCAGGTCAAGCTGAATGTCTTAATTGCTGCATTCAACACAATGTTGACATTTGTAGCCTAAATTTGAAGTCAGAAACGCCGCTTGATTTGGCTAGAAAAATCGGCAAAGGACTTCATGTTGAAAAAGCTAGTAATTTAAAAAAATATTGTTATTTTTAATTACTTAATTATTTATAGTTAAGAATGAAATAACTTGTGAAAAATGTGTTCAAAATGCTATAAAGATCAAAAATGATAAAGAAAATGAGAAAACACTGCCCGAACAGATAATTGAAAAAAATTATGATAAAATTTATTGTAAGAACCGTGAAGTAGTGCAAAAATCAAATGAAGATTTTATAATGATGAGAAAAAGTGCTAGACGAGATCTTGTTGCTCAATTTTTTGGACCAGAAATTTGATTATTTTTTGAGATTTTTTTTTTGATAAAAATCAAAATTTTCTTTAAAAAAATCATTTTTTTTCACTTGAAGAGTAATAAAATTTTTCGGCTAAATAAAAGCAAAATATATTTTTATATTTCAACAAAAAAAATTTGTAAAAAAAAACCTTATATGGAATCACACATCTTATGCTATAAAGATATTGAATGGTATTTAAATGGTTCTATTTTCCTGCAATTCGCTTGATTCTTTGATCACTAATAGGTTGATTCTTTTGTTGAGTGTTTGAAACGCCACTATCGACGAGATTAAGATTACTTTCCTCTTAATCGATTTGATAAAAACTGTTTTTTGAGGATGATTGAAAGGATGAATCCTTGTTTGGAAAATAAAAGCAAATGAAGAAAATTTGAAGATATATAAGATGAGATTTTTTTTTGCGAAACGTCAAAACTTAAGGATAACTTTAAGTATTTATTTATTTTATGTTTGTAATTTAATCTTTAAATTTAATTAATAAAAAATTTTAGAAAAAAATTAATTTTCATAATTAAAAGATTTAATGTCTCAGGAGTTTATTAAATAATTTCAATTTTTCTGTCTAATTTTATTTAAATTAAATTAAATTTTTTTCGTGTTTTTTTTAGTGATTCATTTAGATTATTTTAAAATATAATATAAATTTAATTGAAGAAAATTTAGCAATAAGCAATAAATTTATTAAATCTTAAATTTATCCTAAAAAATAAAATTTTATTTTATTGATGATTCTTTCTTAAAAATTAAATTGAAAATAACATGTTTGAATACAAGTTTTATTTAATTAAACAAAAATCAAAGCACTAAATAAAAATATTTTTATGTTTTTTACTCAAGCGACTCTTCGATTTTTTGATTATGGAATTGAAACTCCATAACCATATATGAATATACTTTAAATCAATTAATTATTTATACTTGAATATATAAAACCTAATTAAAGTTTTCATAAAGACCAACAAAGTTATATTTTTTTTCACCATTTGGCACAAATGCCAGCTGACTGTTTAAAATCTTATGGTTTACAGAATCCATTTCTTTTAATAAAATTTTCATAAATTTTAAAATAATTTAAAAAGATATACCTGAGTCAAAGGTATTGTTATTTTGGAGCATTTTTTCAATTGTAACCGAATCATTGACTTTAACACCTCTTACACACATCAAATCTTTTGAAATCCAATCTGGTCCAGTTGAATTTGTAATACAGTTGTATCTGCCATCTATTGCCTCTTCAAAATCTACTTCAATCACTTCAGAATTGGCAAACAAAATAGACTAAATAAAAAAATTATTTAAAAGCATAAAAAAAAAATTCAAACAACAGGCAGAATATTGAAAACTTCATGTTTGCTCAAAGATTCTATTTTTCTTGAATAATTTTTCAAACCTAAAAGAACACTGAAAGAAAACTTCTCAGTTGCTTTTTCAAAAACCAAATCAATATCAAATTCAGACAAACAACTTTTTGAAGTCACTAGCTTATTGGGAGCTATTATTAAGCCAAGGCATTCTTCGGATTTGTTGAAATCTTTTCCAGATATTTGCAAAAGTCCAAAGTAAGAGGCAAAAATTTCACTTTGAACGTCTAATGACTGGCATGCTAAAATAAGAATAAAAAAAATAAGACAAATTCTATTAAAAAAAAATTTAGTCCACTATTTTACTTTGACTTATAATTAAAGATTTTTTCACTGAAATATTATAATGTGATCTATTCTTTCTTGAAAAAAATGGAACTTGAAAAAATATCAAAATAAAATTATGATAAAAACCATTTTTTTTTTATTTTACCAAACATGTAAATAATGCACAAAGTCACCACCACAGTAACTATAATCAAAAATACAAGTATTCCAATAATTTTGAGTTTGTCGCAAATCGACAATTTCGCTGGTTTATCGGATTCATCATCTTTAGGCGTTCCGATAATTATCGGATTTTCTTTAGGATCAATTAAACCAACTTGAATCAAGCTTATTATGTTTTTTAGTTGTTGGTCTAGCTCTGGCTGGCTAAAAAGTCCGTTTTCAATATTACTGGTATTCGTATAGCTTGAATTATAGTCAGGAAGTACTTCTGGTTTCATTTTATAATATGAAATAAATTTAAAAAATTTGTTGCTTTTAACAATTTTAAAATGGTGATTTACATAAATCAATAGTATATATGGCGAAAATATTACTAACATTTAAATATATTTGATTTCAATTTTAAAAAAAATTGATTTAAATTTAAAACCTTGAGGATTTTTATTTAATATGATCAAATGATGATAAAATTAAATTTTTAATCGATTTATGAATTAAGTAGAAGCATCAAAAAAAATAATTTCAAATCTAAAAATATCCACTTTTTCAGTTAAAATTTATAAATTAAAATTTGAGATTTTCGTCAATTTAGATATTTTTTTTTTTTAATATTCTGAATTTTTTCATCAAATTAGTCTTTTTTAAAGATAATTATTTTTTATATTAAAAAAAAACTTAGTTAATTTTGTCATTTAAATAAAGGACATGAAATGCTTTCAAATTATTTTATTTATTGTTGAAAAAAAGCTTTGTTGAAAAATTAAAAAAAAAAGAAGTAATTATTTCCCAGAACTTGTTTTTATCAATATTTATTACACAATGTTTCTACACTTATTATTATAATTATTATTCAATTCTTTACTTACGCAAATAGTATTTTAGACTATCAGTCAGCAGCAACAAAAAGAATGATTTTGGCAAAATAATTTCATATTTAAAATTAATTAGTTTTAAAAAAAGATTTGTATATTATATGGGAAAACTTTTTTTTTACACTTATAAAAATAGTTGATGAGCTTTTTATAGTATATTTATTTTTATCTTTAATTAATTAAAATGATTGAGATTTTATTTTATTTTTTCTTTCAAATTAAAATATATTGAACTTTAAATTTGAAGCACTAGAAGTTGAGTTTTTTCTCATTTCACATAGAGCCATAATTATGACTTGTATTTTAATTGCAATTCAAATATTTACGAAATATTTAAAGTAAATGGCAGTTCGTTTTTTTTTAAATTAAAAAATATCTAGCATTTGAACAAAATTTTATATTTTTTTGTTGCTAAAAGAAAGACGAAGATGCGTTTCTTAAAACTAAATGCTAATTTTTACTGTTTTGCTCAAGTCAAAAAAACTTAGAAAAACAAACAAATGTTTCTTTTTGTTTAGAGCTGTAATAGATTAAGCACTGTTGCTATTGTCTATAAATGCTTGTAGCTATTATCTAAAGCTTATTTATTAGTTCTTAAATCCTCATGATTTTGACAATAGGTAAAAAATTTTAAAAAATACTAGAAAACAGCAGTATAATTTATTTTTAGAATGTGAAATTTTTTGTTTTAGATCTGTTCTAAAGATGAATGTTCAAAAGGTTGCTAGTGATAAGTCGAGCCAATTGTACACAATAAGCCAATATTTGCTCAATAAATAAATAAATAAATGAAATTATATTGCTTTTAAATTAAATTATAGAGTTGATAATTAGAAATGAATGTTTGAAATTTTTCTGAATGCTTTATATTAAAGAATAATGCTGGCTGATAAAAGGCATACGCTTCAGATAAATCTCAAGATTAGATAAATTCATGAGTTGTATTAAGAAATCAAATCTATTGAATAAGAAATAAAAAATCCAATTAAACTAAAATTTAACTCGAATGCATTTAATTTAGCATAATAGTTTAGTTTTTCTTATTTTCCTAGCGTTTGATTAAAATACACAGCTAAGTCTTGGAATAGAACGTTTCAGGGTGTTCGGATGTAAAATCAATTTGAGAGAGAGAAAAAAAACATGAAATCCTATCATTGCCCAAATATCAAACAAAACTTGTTTAACTTCGGATGTAAAAATGAAATTCATTTTCCTTAGAAAACAATTTTTTCTCATTTTATTTGACAGTTTAATAAATGTTCGCAAATTCGACGCTTCTCTGATTAATAAATGTGTTTAGGTAGGAGCAGAGATGCGAGCTCATATTCCAATAATTAAAGCAATCATGATCCTTTAATTTAGAGAAAGAGATATTTCTAAGTGCTGTATTTGAGGTCCCTAATCTTCTTTTGTTGATTTACTCAATCTGCTAATCTTGTGAACACGTTTATTTCAAACAATGCTTAAAAAATCAATTATTAAAATTAGATCTCATCTAAAAATACATTAGTTAGAACTATTAGTTAAGTAATCTCTCAATAAAATAAAAGTGAAAATAAGGCGCTCTCTAATTAGCATTTATTGGCCCTGATCGAACATATAGTAGCCTCAATACATGATATTATTAATTGCGGGTGCTAATGAATGGCTTTGTGCGCCATAAACAAATGCAAATTAGATTATTCGTTCGAGATTGTTTAAGATCAGATAAGTTATGTATCCGATTTTGGCGTTGCTTTGTGTAGAACTTTTCAAATTGAATTAAACAAATAAACTAGAATTCTAATAGCAGTAGATCTAGTTGCTTAATATGGAATCCCTATTGAATCAGAGTAATCATTATTTTTTAATTAAGTCTAAAGGAAAATGAAAGATAGAAAAAATTAAATTGATTTATTAGATATTTTTCGCTTTAAAAACGGAACAATAAATGTTCGTAGTGCATTCATTAGACCAAATTAGAAATAACAAAAAAAAAATTGAGAAAATTTTTTTTATTTCTCTCTCTCTCTCTCTCTAAATTTACACCTATGATTTATGATCAGTGCTTTTTAGATATCGATTTCAATGATTTAAATATTGCCAGCAAGTGTCTTTAAAAGTTGCTAATGACTTGTCAAAAACAATCGGAAAAATTTTTGTCAGGCAACAGCATTAGAGCAAAATAATCATAATTTAATATTGTAACCCAAGTGTATTTATTTAATGGCAAGCATTTAAATGCAATTCTCTCTCCGAGTAGAAAAATTCCCATTTGAGACTTTAAACAACTATTAACTTTTTCGTTTTTATTGGGGCCTGTGGCCTAGGTTATTTAACTACATCATTTCTAATTAAGTCTAATTAAACAAGCGGAAGTTAATGCTGCGTTTAATTTTTTTTTTTTTTTGATTTTTTCAACAATAGTAAAAAAAATTTTTTCTTTTCAATAAATTTTATTATTTTTTCTTAATCAAAAATTTTTCATCAAAAATTTTTGCATCAATATCATAATCACCTTAAATTTTTTTTTTTTAATAAGAATGAAAGAAAAAGAAATAATTTCATCACCTTAAATCAAAACATACATAGTAAATAATTACAATAAATCGAATTATTCTTATTCATTTCAAATATATCACTGATAGAATAATTTATATAGAAGCAAATTGAGGAAAAAATTGTTCGGCCAGATGCTGCCAGTTGCAATTTTGCTGCTATTGGCGCTTCGGACCGAGGCCATTAGCCGATACTGTTCAGGGGTGCAACTAGACGATCTTGTCAAGCAGTTCGACAACTGCGTAAACATATCTTCACTCGAGTCGAGTTCGTACTCGTCGAACGAAAAAAACCAAATCGTACTAAAATATCAGAATATTTTGGAAATTTTGGACAAAATTATGGACTCGATGAACGTTGGAAGCTCGTCGAAAAATGAGACAAAAAATCTCTTTTTGGACATACTGGATCTAGTCAAGCTGGCCAATAGTCACAGTCAACTAAAATTTTGTGTAACTTCAATTTGTTCGCTGTTCAAAAATTGCGAATTTCCTATCAATATCGAGTACCAAAACTTCGAGAATGATGCCATGGTGGCGGCGCGCATGGCCGCACTTCTCACCGGCTTCATTCTCAATCAAAAAATTGAAAATCAAAACTACTTATCCAAGCTAAACTTGTACACTTTGCTTAGGTTAAGTATAAGCGAATATGAGAATATTTATGATGCCAAGGTGGCTTTCTTACGCAATCCGGGCGAAAGCCGTGTCATCATTCATGCCACTAAAAGCCTCAGAAATCGAAGTAAGCTTCAAAGTATTTTTTTAAAGTTCAATAAATTTTATTTTATTGATTTTTATTCAATAAATAAATTAAAATAATATTTTATTCATTTAATATTGAGCCTGTTTGTTTGCAATCAGGAAATTTTACATGTTTTTTAATTAGAGAAATTATGCCAGTTTTTAAATGCTTTTAGGCTCAGATATCAGGATATTATTGATTGCATATTAAGATCTATTAAGTCAAAAATATTAATAAAAATTAATTTTATTGATGTGTTTGTTTCCGTTTTAAGTTTTACTTATACCGAAAATTAGCTTCGATTAGAGTGTTAACAGATGAAAATTAAAACTCCTTCAAAACTAATTTTTTATAAAAAATAAGTTATTTTTTTTTTAGTAATTGAAGTCAAAGATTTTAAGCAAATAATAGAGAATACTAAAAATTTTCAGTGGTATTACAAATGGCTGTCGGACACACGCAAATTGGTCAACGTGTCCAAAACAAATTGGGTATACAAATCAGACGATTTAAAGAACAGCTTTGACGGATCGCAGGCAAAAGCATATAGTCAGTTTGTTTACCCGTTGTCAGTAGAGTTAAACAACATTCGTTTTGTGTCGAACATTACATATGATTGTTTGTCCGGCATCTGGAATCGGATAGTGAGTGTGCCATTTTTTGATGCTAGTGGAAATATTAAAGGCGTAGTGTCTATTTCAATTTCGTTGAATAACTTTGATCTTAAACAGTGTGGTGATAATGAAGATGATGATGAAAATTCCAACACTACAGAAAAGTATGAGGATCCATTTTTTAACACAGACAAATGTGATCGTGAATCAACTATTGTATATTTTTTGTAGATAAGATTTAAATTTTAAAATTAAAAAAAAAATTAAATTAATTAGTGCACAAATGAGCCCGGTAAAGGCTTTGTTCTTGGGTCGTACAAATGTCAATGTAAGCCTGGATTTTACAGAAAACCAATTTCAAATTCAAGCCAGTATTCGTGCTTAAGATGTTCGGAAGGATGTGACACTTGTGAAGGTAGAGTATTTTTTTTTTATTAATTCATGGGACTGTGAAGTTGACTAAAATTTTTTAAGTAATATTTTTACTTAAATGAAAGTTTAGATTTACCAATTTTTTTGTCTAAATTCAAGTGAAAGATTTTCTAGGCTTCTATCAACTTCTCAAACTCTTAAATTTTTTTTAAGTCTAACTTATTTTTATTCAGATGATCGGCCATGTAAAACCGATATTCCAATCCAATATAAAAGAGCTGCACTAATCATAAATCTTATTTGCATACTTATTAGTCTAGTTTTAATCCTACTTTTATGGTATCATAGTACACAAAAAATTCTTAAGACTTCAAGTCCCAAGATGCTCTTTATGGTACTTTTGGGTGCAATTGTTTCCTATTCAGAAATCTTGCCAATGTATTTTGAGCCCAATTATTGGACATGTATGGGTGCTCAGGTGTTATATCTGGAGGGCTTTCTTCTAGCCTACGGAGCTCTTGTTCTTAAGACTTGGAGGTTAATAAAATTAATTATTTTTTTTTAAATTTATTTTATTTTTTAAGAGAGTGCAAATTATTTTATGTAAGAAGTGTGAAGACAATTAAGATAACAGATCAGTCTTTAATGAAAAGGCTGGGAGTAATAATGGCTATCGGTACCGCTTATTTGATCATTTGGGCTTTGAGAAGGGTCGACAGTCCTAGAGAAGAGCAAAGACTTGATCCCTTCGGACTCAAATATGAAACTTGTACAATTACAGAATGGAATTTTGTATCAATGGCCTGTAAATAATAAATAATTAAATGATTCATTTGTTTTATAATTATTTTAACATCTAGTTCAACTTGCCATTTTGTTATGGGGTGCTGTCTTGTCTATTCAAGTTAGAAGGGCTTCGATCGCTTTCAAAGAAACTAAATTAGTCACATGGGCGATTTTCAACGAAGGCGTTGTCCTGTGCTTTGTTATTTTAATCAAGTAAAAATTAAAAAAAAAAATTTTAATTTTTTTTTTCACATTTTTTATTTTTAAAGTGTTCTTTTGAAAAACACGAAAGTCTCATGTTATGTTCCATTTACGATTAGTTTTATTCGTATTCATTTGACCATCACAATTATGTTATTACTTTTATTTTCATACAAAGTAGATTAGAATCATTAAGAATATTTAGATAAATAATTTTTTTTTTGTTTTAGATCTATACGATATTAGTAGCGCGAAAAAAACCATTTCATCAAACACCTGGTCTCTTGAACAGTATCACAGTAAATGACAAAGAAGGAGACCAAAAGAGCTTTTCAGTTCAGGAAGAAACGGAAAAAGAGCGCGAGCTCAAAACAGAAGTACAACGTTTGTACAGGCAGATAGAGGAAATGCGATCTCTGAGTATGAGAATTGCGAATCCGCATCTTTTGCAGAAAAAATCCCGCTTCGGCTATCAAAACAAGAAATCAAAATTTTACAAATCTAAAAATGCGCCATCTGAGAACGAAATTAGCAAAGTATTATCGAATCATGATGCCGAATCGCAGTCTTTTCTCAATATCGACAACTCAAAAGCTAAAAAATTAGGACCCATTGAAGAGTCTAATTAGTTTTTTTTATTTTTTAATTATTTATTGTTATATGTTTATTTTTAGTTTATTGATTTTATTTTATCAAAGCAATTTTTTTTAATTAAAATTTTTTAAATTGCAAATTTTACTTTTTTATTTAAATAAAAAATAATTATTGAAAAATTTGATCAAAAATCTACAGCCTACTTGCTTATTCATTATTTATGTTTTAATTTTGACATGACTGAATTTTTAACAGACAATCCAATGTGCTAATGCCAAGTTTTGATTTACGTTTAATAGAAAATTTATTAAATATAAATTGAATTATTTTTCAACTGAAAAATTATTCATAACCAGACCTACATATATCCGGATTAAATAATAAGTCATTCAAATTTAGTATAAAAGAGTATTAATAATATTGATTTTTTTAAAATAAAAATACATTTTAACTAATTTTTTTTTATTTAATTCAATATTAATCCTGTTTAAATCATTTTTTTTCCAAATAACAAAAATAAGTTAATTAATCAGTGTTTTTTATGCTTGCCTAGATTTAGCTATTTTGATTGAAGCCAAAAAATTTCTCCTTAATAATTTTAATTTTGCATTAATAATTAAACAATAATCAAAAGCCTAGTCCAAATGCCTAGATAGTTAGTCTTGTTTGATGAACAAACGAATTGTTAAGCAACAAATATTAACATTAAATAAAATTAAATGCAATTTTTATTTTAAAAATCAATAGAATTTTATTTATTAGGCTTCTTTGCATTTGTATTGAAAAAAATCAATTTTGTTCTTGATTATTTTCAAAGATTTACATTTTCGATTTGTTATGAAAAGGAACTAATGACGAATTAAATGAAAAAAAAGATTAATTATCAATTAATATATTTTTTTTGAAATAGGAACCGAAAAAATATTCAATAAAGCGAAATTCTTAGATGTCAATGTATTACAATTTAAATAGTACTTGAGTGATATTTTAATCTACCTCTAAAATATCAAAAATAATCAACTAGATTATAGCATAATAATTTTTGATATTTTTGTATTTATTTTCAAATATCTTTGAAATCTTTGAACGTACTGAAATTCAATTTTTCAAATATAATTGATCTATTTATTTAACCTAACCTTTAAAAAAAATTTATATTCACCTTTTCTGCAAGATATATTGTTTGTTTTATTTTTCAAATGCTTTTAGCCTTGAAGATATTATCAACAAAGCGGGCAAGTCAATTGTCTTAAATATATTTTTGAGATCAGTTTTTTTTCCAAGTAAAATAACAAAATCTTGGAATTATTCACCGAAAAAAAAATATAATAAAGCTCTCTTTCAAATTACACGGTAAAAAAAAATAAACTAAAATTAATAAATATTTGAAAACTCTATAGTTAAAAATAATATAATAAAAAGTACTCTTTGCTTGGGTTTAAAAAATATAACTTTGAAATTTGTTCTTTTCAAGCACTAAATAATAAAACCTAGAAATAAACGATCCCATACAGAGTTAAAATTTATTAATTTATTACTTAATTCTCATTTTATATTTTACTAAATTGAATATCACCAATAGGCATCGATTGAATTAAATAAATAAATAAAATAAAAATTCATTTCTGGTTCATCCAAAAAAAAATCTAGTTGCTAATATAATGCGGTAAATGATAAAAATAAAACTTTTTAACAATTTTAAGGCTTTGTTTGAAATAAATAATTAGTTTTCAATAGAAAAAGCTTGTAAGATTTAAACTATATATTCGAACGGAAATTTTAAACAAAATAGAAAATTTGAATTTTAAGATTTTAAATTCTTTAAAAAAAAAGTGATACTGTAATAATTTTTTAAATATTTAATTATGAAACAATTTTTTTTGACATTTATATTAAAAATTCGAAAAATAAACTTTTACTTTGATTTTTAAAAAATATTTTTTTTGAAAATTTAATAAAACGAATTTTAATAGATAAAAAAGAATTATTTAGCATGAAGTTTTAAAATATTTAGACATTAATGCATGTGGACGTTAACAAAAAGGTCTTTCTTCAAATAAAACAAATAATAAAAAAATATTCAATTGAAAAAATCTGGAAAAAAAGCAGTTTTATTTTTCAAAGATTGATCAAAAATCGTACTGAAATAGAGATAGATCGAAATTTCAAGGAAATCAAATCCAAGTTCATTTTTCAAATAAATATTATTTTTATTTATTCATTAAGTAAAAACTGCGAGTTAAATAAAGTAAAATAAAGCTTTGTCTTTTTAAATAAAATAGAATGTCTTCATAATTGTTTTAGTCACATGATTTAATTGAATTAAAGGATCTTTAGAAATAATTTTTTTCTTGCGTTTTTGCTAAGAAAGCCTTGGTTAAGAGTTGTAGAATTTTTCCTTTTTTTCTATGGTCATTGATCCAAAAATACAAAACTTAAATGACTAGAAAAAAATAATTTTTCAGAAAAAATTACTAAAACTGAAAAATTCTTAAGTAATTAATTAGTGGCTATTCCGAATTAGCCTAAATTATAAAATTATTTTTTAATTATCAACAAATAACTTAAGACAAAATTATTATTTATTTATTATTATTAAAACTTTAGTTTGGGAGAAACCCAGGCAGTTATGAACGGAGTTTAGTCCTTTCTTTCAGCCCAATGAGGAGAAATAAATTAGAAAAGTTAAAATTGATTGAGGTTGATGTTATATGCGTTGGATTTCTTCTTTTGCTTTCTGAAAGAGGTCAAAAGGGGTTTCAAATCTTTGTTGAGAATAAGAAGATATTGACCTGATGTGTTGTTCAAGATCGCAGTTTATTTGTTAATGGTCGAGCCTTGTAAATCCAATTGTTTAAAAATGTTTACTGAAACGATTTTCAAGCAACAAAATTATTAGTATTTTTCAAGAAGAACTACTACTTTTTTTTAAAACAATTTTTAAATTAATTTGAAATTCCATTTAAGATACAAAAATAAAACTAATCAATTAAAAATATTTTTCTTTAAAGATTGTTATCTTGTGAAATTTCTTAATTAAATTTAACTTATATCTGATTGTAGAAGAAAGGTAAATAATTTTTTGTGATGCAATGCAATGCATAAATATTGGATTTCGGTCTGAAAGCATAAATTGTTGATATCGGATCAAATTGAAAACCTTTAAGAATCCTTTATCTGATTTTTCAAGTGCAAAAATTAATTTTTAATATTAAAAAAAAACATCGGAATAATCAAACATTCTAAATACGATGAATATTAATGTATAAAATCAAGTTTATGCATACATATGTCCAATAATACGCTCAATGACTTTGAAAAAATAAACCGAAATTTAATAAACTTGTTTTGTTTATAATTAAAAATAAACTCCACCTTTCAATATTTGAAAACTAAACTAAATTCCTTATCAACTGTAACCTAGATTATTTGACCTTGTAACCATGTGCCTTTAAATTTACCGCAACGCATTGTTTTCTATTATCAATTTTTTGTCAACTTACTGTTTCAAAGTGCTGATTAAGCTTTTTGAAAAAACTCAGTTAGACAATAATATTCAAATTTTAAATTTTTTTTTATTTATTTCATTTAGCGCCAATTCTGACGATGTAGTAGAATTATAAATTAAAAAATGTCAAATGAAAATTATGATACAAATTAGAAGTTCGTTTTTTGATATATTTTTTTGTTAATTTTGTTTCAATTTAAAGAAATATTTAGATTTTTCAAATTTTAAAAGTTTAATGGTCTGATTGGAACTGTTAAACACAATAAAATAATAGGAAATAGTATAATTTTTTAGCTTATTCGAATAGATAATTATGAAAAGAAATGAGTACAATTATAAAATTTTCTTGATATTTTTGCTTTCTATTTTTATTTTGCTGGACAACAAGTCAATACAATTTTATTTTATTTGAATGAATGATCTTTTTGACAACAAAAAAAATCAAGCTAATTCATTTTTAAACATTTATCACTATTATAAACTTAACATAAATGATAGCTTTGTTTATCAATTTAATGGTTTATTTATTTTATTTCTTTATAGTATTTCAATTGGGGATATCCCATTAGTTATTGGCTTAGAGATATAATTGTATTATTTATTAAATTCTAAAAGCATTTGTCATAAAAAAGTCTATTCTAAACATCACAAAAGTTTTATTTGAACGAAAATTAAGTTTAAAGAGGAATAAAGAAAAAAAATAGCTGGTAGATTAATTATTTTATTTAGCGAGTACAAATTAATATCAGTACAAAATTATCAAATTAATTTTTGATTTAAAAAGAATTTTTATCATCAATAATTGTACAACTTTCTAAGTCAATTAAAGGATTATAAAGATTTATTTTTATTTTTTAAATTAAACAGTAAAATTAAATAATTAAAATATTTCAAAGTTATTTTTTTCTTGAAGAATTTTCGAGCATTTTAATTTAAAATGTATAAAGTCACGGTTGATGGAAAAAATAAAAGAATTTATTTAAAATAAATTAGAAATTTCATAAAGTAATCGGCTCATGATTAATAGCGCCTTTTGGGCGTTTGGTCGATTTGTCAAATCGACAATTTCTAGGACAGGAGCAGCGCATTTAGCTATTTGTCTAAGGGATTTCGGTCAAAGAACTTGGGAAGTCAACTAAATCATTCGGAAAATCAATAATTGTTCAAGAGGGCAATTTGCTCGAAATTTTAGAACACTTATTGACAAATATTTGGGAGGAAATTTCAAGTACAAGCTTAGAAAAACATTTGGCCCTGAAATTAATTTAGGTCAATAAACCGAAGCATTTAAATTAGCCATTCAGGTTATAAAATACCAATGCGAATATTATTTTTGTTTATTGAGTTTTTGTTTGTTACGGGACACTTAGCTTGATATAAATTCTCAACAACAAGGACATGAAGCTCTCATCATTAAGAAATGTCAAGAGGCTTTAATTGCGCAAAGAATGTTCTCAGCATTCGATTCGGTCTGTTTGTGATTAAGATCAGTGCAACCGAGTCAATCAAAATTAGTAGCCTCTCAAAAGAGCATTGTTTATCTTATCTAATTTATTTTTGTATTTACCTTAGAAGCTTAGAGATAAACATTGACATTTTTATGAACATCAAAGTAAATATTTACAAATAGATCATTAGAGGTTATAGTCATAGCAACATTGAATCCACAAAAGTCGCTTCTGACCCGCTTCTAATTGCTGCCACTAAAATTTATACAAATTTTTAGCACGCAAATTCGATTTTATTGCCGTGATAAATCTGAACAACAAATATTTACTAAAGGTTACGTTTAAATGTAAATAGCTAAATCGTTCATTTAATTCTAAAAGACCAATCTTTGCACGTAAGTACACTCGGTCTTAATTTAATTTTCACAGTATTTTCGATTCAAAGAACACTCAAATTCAATACAAGTAAGTTAATACAAAGCAAATATGTTTATTCTAAAAGTCAATTTAGACTCAATAATTGTAAGTAGACAATAAAGATTAAAACAAATTATTCTTTTTTGTAATTTTATTTAAAATATTTTAAAATAAAAATCACTTTCTTTTTTAATGAAAAGAGAAAAGAAAATTTTTTTTTTTCTTCCCAAGTTGACTTCCCAAGACCAGTTAAGCGAATTCTTTTAGATAGTATGGGCCTTTTTTTTATACAAAATCAAAAATAATTTTTTACAATTTTTTTTCTGAATTTTTCACAAATAAATGAATTTTAATTAGTAAAAAAAAATTTAATTCTTTTAAAGCTACTCGTGATGCACAAGGAAAAAAAATATTTACATTTATTTTATATAAATAGATAAAATTAATAAGTTGTACACATAAATAAAGGTAAATAAATAATAGTCTTTGACTGAGTTTATAAAACACCATAAGTTTATAAGTATTTTATCAACACTAAAGTAGATAAATTTTAATTTCCTAGTTTTCTAAACGTTCCTTATTTTATTTTGATTATTAGTTAAAAAACTTTTAGTCTTATTTCAAATAACATGTTTAATTCTTTGAATTTATATATGACCATGAATAATTGAATAAAATTCAATCTTTATTTCTATTCACATAAGCATAGCTAATTTGTTCATTGATATTTTTGAATAAAAAAGTTTTTATTCAAATAAGTATACGATAGATAAAAAAAGCTAAATTTAATTTAATTTAATTTTAAGGCTGTTGTTTTTTTTTAAATTAAGTTAATTTTTAACAAGTAGATCAAGTAACATGTCGGTATTTTTTATATGAATTAATAAAAAAAAAGGCTTATTGTACTTTATTTTAATTAAAAATTTATGGATTGTTTTAGAATTTAAAAGTGTTGAAAATAATTTAGTTTGATTTTCAGCTATATTTCGAGCATGAAACAATTAAATATTTAATTAAAATATTTAGAAAGAAAACCACGTTTATTATTATTTTATCACCCAGCCGATAGTTTTCAGATTTATTTTATTTGTTTTTAACACTTGTTTTTAATCGAACACAAAATAAATTATTTACATTTTTTAAAGGAACATTTTTTTCGGTTGAAAATTTTATCACTCATATTCTATTTTTTGTTAATTTCAACAAAATATTTTCTTTTTTTTATTTTTAATTACAATTCTAAGGTAAAGTAAACAGATTTGTAGAATCTTTGAATTAACTGCTCAATGGAAGCAAAACCAATGACAATTGGTGGTTTTAAGGCTCAATTTGATCAAGAAATATAAAGAAATATTAAAATTAAATTAAAATTTATAAAGAGTGAATTATTCTTAATAACTGAATAGGCGAAATTTGTGCTGGGATAAATCACTGTACCGCCGATACTGTTAAAAATGTCCTTGCAAATTATTTGATAAAATAATGAATTAGGCACTTAGTTGAAAAAAAAAATTATTTAAAATTAAATTAGATATTAAGATCGTAGAATGGTTTAATGGAGAATTTTTAAGTTTAAGAATATCAGGTATTGCTACTTTAAATAAATGGGCCCTCATACAAGGGGGCAGTTGAAAGAGTTTTCGATGTTTGAAAAAATTATTTTAATTATTTTATTTTTTTAATAAATTTTTTGACTGGTCTGCTTTAATTTTTGTTTTTAAAATTATCAGTTTGGGGATCTAAGTTAGTTTATTTTTCAATTATTTACAAAACTTATGCTATGTTTGCATATGGATCAAAAATAAGAATACATAATTTATTCGAGTATCAGATCTTGGTAAGGACTGAGTAGGCATTGTGAATTTTGGAACAAAAAAACAAGAACAAAAATTTTAAATTGTAATAACTTTTTTTCCATAGATCTAAAACTGGTTGTACAAAATGTATCATTTGATACATAACATGTATCACCCAAAATTTTATCTGTGCAAAATCTCTGCTATTAAATTTTAATGATTTTTTAATGCATATTCTATTTTGCAAATTTGCATAGTTTTTGCAGAGATCAAATATCGGTGATACATGCTATGTATCACATGATACATTTTGTAGAACCAGTTTTAGACCTATGGAAAAAAGTTATTACAATTTAAAATTTTTGTTCTTGTTTTTTTGTTCCAAAATTCACAAAGCCGACTGAGTATGCTACGCAGATCCAATACCGAGTTCACTCATTTTTTTGGGTACCTAGACCAGACTAGGTAATCCTTTACCCTATGTTTTCAGATTATTAACCAAAACCTGATGGCTTTTTACTCCATAAAATTGATCAAATAGGTAACATGTTTAAATTGGTAACCCGAAAACTAGTGTTGGCCGCTTCGCTGGCCGGGTGTGAAAACAAACATTTAAAAATATAACATTAAAAAATTTTCAATATGAAAATTTATTAGAGAAAAGAATGGAGTATGAGAAAAATAATTTATTTTTAGAGAAAAAATTATCCCTCGCGACCATTAAAACGGCCAACATCAACTCTTGACGGTCTATCGGCCGTCACACACGGTACCCACTGAAAAAATTGGGTAAAGGACTACCAAATCTGGTATAGATACCCGAAAATAAAACAGACACTCATGTCCAACTACAATTCTTCTCTTTCAATCTCTTCGAGCCAAACATTTCTTCCAAAAACGAATAAGAATTTTAATGCAAGAAAATTTTTTTATCTAAACCATATATTTTAAAAAAAATTTATAAAAATTTACTGTTTTTTAAAATTGAAAAAGTTTACTAATAGCTCAAGTTAAAATAATAAATATTTATCGGCTAAATTGGAAACAAAAAAGATAGAAAAAAGTAAAAAAACGTTTTTTTATTGATTAAAATAATTTATTCTTATTGTCGGTGTCTTTTAGTTTAAGTTTTTATTACCTAACTGGTAACAGAGGCGCAGTGGTATCGAAATTTTCTTCTTTAAAGAGTGTAAATTTATTTTATTAATAAAAAGAAATGAAAAAATTTAAAATTTTTAATTTTTTAATGAATTAATTAAAAAAAGCAAGATTCCTATTTACATCAAAAATTAATTATCCATTAAAAAAACACCACAAAATATCAACGGTTAAGATTCAAAGTGTTCAAAATAATACAAGTTAAATTGATGAATGCAACATAAAAAATTTTATTTTTTCAAATTTTTATCAAATAAATTCATTTATTTAAAACATAATTTTAAAAAAATACATTTTACCGCTTTTGAGCATAAAAACTGTAAAATCTTAACAATATTACATTTTCAAATTTAGAATTTAGATTTAAATAGAATGTTAACTTATTGAACAATTTTGGCATCATCTGTATCGTAAAAAATGAATGTATTGATAATGTTTTATATGTGCCTGTCCGGATACATTGCTTCCGGTTATTTATTTAGCCAACGAGTATATAAATTTAAATTATCGCATAAGATTGGGACCGCGAGTCAAATAGGCAAATTGGCTTTGACCGACACCAATATGTCACATGTTGACATAAAATGGAAGCCACAATCAGAATATTTTAATTTTGATCCCAATACACTCGCAATATGGACAACAGAGCACCGATCAATTCCCAAAGGTAGCTATTATTTCCAAGCGACAAGCTTCGAACGACAGCGCTCGGTCAGCAACTGCTACATTTCCATTCAAGTGCAGGACGAATCGGTCAATCATCGACCAAAATTTTTGCTCAACTCATACCAATTTCAAGTGTTCGAAAACAACGCACCGGACACTCTAATCGGCCAAGTCGAGGCCATCGATTCCGACATGGACGAAAACGGCCGGCTAACCTACCATCTTATTAACGAAAACTCTGTCCCGAGCCCATTTCACATAAAATCAGACACTGGTCAGATATTCGCCAAACGATCTCTCAATTCAGAGCAGCAAAAAATTTATGATCTCAAAATAACCGCTGTAGACAACAGTGCAGACAAACTCAGCGCTACTTGCCATGTTAGCATAAGAGTTGTGTCTCAGTACGATTTTCAGCCCATACTAAACTCGCACATTTACAACATTAGTCTGGACGAAAATACTGATTTTACCAAGCGACCGGCTATTTTTAGTGTAACTGGCTTCGATCGACACACAAACTCGTCTCTTCTTGCCTACTCTCTATGGGCATCTCTAGACGATTTGAACACTTTTGAAATAGACAATACTGGAACTATTCATTTGGTTTCTAAGCTAAACTTTAAAATGAAAAATTTTTACACTCTAAGTATTTATGCAAAAGACTACGGTCAACCGTCTTGTTCAATAAAGTCCAAATTGAATATTCACATAGTCAATAGAAATCCAAGTTTTGTGACATTTTCGGCACCATTTTATGAATTTATTGCTTTTGAGGATATCTCGACCGGATCTAAAATTGGTCGGGTCGTAGCCTACGACCGTGATCAGCCAGATAGTCCTCTTGACTATAAGTTAATAGGACAAGTGCCATTTAAAATAGAGCCCAATGGTCTTATAGTGGCCACTAGTCAGGTTAGAACTAAAATATACGAGTTTTATGTCACTGCCACGGACTCCAAGTCAAAATCAAGTGTCAAAGTTAAAGTCAAAATTTTGGACTCAAATGATCAAGTGCCTCAATTTGCTAAAAAAATCTATAAATTGTCAATTAGTGAAGATACAGCTATTGGCCTGCCTTTGCTTACTCTAAATGTAATTAACAAAGAGCCAAATTCTTTGCTTGATTTTTCACTTGAACAAGATGAAGAAGATTTGTTCTCACTTATTAGACAAAGTTCGACCAGAGTTTTTTTAACACTAGAAAAATCGAATTTAAATTTTAAGAAAAAATCTATTTATGAATTAAATGTGCGTATTATGGACCAACAAGACGGTCTTTATTCCATATCAAAAATAGAAATAACCATATCACCTAATATAAAATATTTTCCTCGTTTTACTCGCGATGTTTATTCGTTTAGAGTAAACGAAAATTCGGCAATAAATAGCCTAGTGGGCTCGTTGAGCACAGTGTCGAGCGATAGTCAAATTATTTTTCGACTAAACACGGCCACTGTGATCAACAACGATTTTCGTCTCGATGACCAAACTGGCAATTTGTATGTGGCCAATTATTTAGACCGGGAAAACTACAATTCTATCACATTGTACGCCAGTGTGTCCTATCGAGACAAAAATTTTCGCTCCGATCACGCTCTCATACAAATACAAATACTAGACATAAATGATAATGCCCCTGTTTTTAGCAGGCCCTTCTACCAGGCTTTTATTTATGCCAATACGAAAATAGACGATTTTGTGATTCGCGCAGAAGCGACGGATCAAGATGAAGGATTGAACAGCTTGGTCAAGTATTCAATACTCGAGACAAACAGTCCCATCTCAGTAGATAAATCATCAGGGGTAGTTCGCCTTAAATCGCTCATAGACAAAGACTACAATTTTACCCTATTGGCCAGTGATTCCGGCTCACCAATGCTCTCTACTAAAAGTTCTATTATTCTAAAGTACATTGAAGATGACAAAAGCGCGCCAATTTTTGACACCAGCTATGTTTTTGAAGCTTCTGGTCCCTTAATTGCAGGATCAGTCGTCGGTGAACTAAGTGCCCGGGTAGCCGATTCAGAGTACCAGAGTGACATAATTTACAAATTAATTGACACAAATTTTTTCATGTTGAAGCCATCGGGAAAGTTTAACAGAGTTTATCTGATAGCAGAGAATAAACTAGTGACTAGTGTTAATTTGACTGTTAGAGCTTTTTCTGACTCTTTGCATTCAGATTGTGTTGTTCAGGTTAGAATAAAAAAAATGGAGAAAATTCTTCCACTCATAGGAAAAAAATTTCAAATTGTGTTTAATCACTTCAAAAATTATTTTCTAACTGAGCAAGCTCCTCGAGTTCCTGTTCAAAATTATGATCCTGTGTTCAATTGGACTTTTAGGTAATTTTAAATTTTTTTTTTAATTTGATTTTTTTTTGTTGCTAAAAATTTATTTATTTAAGTGTAACGGACAAAATTGGCCGTCAGCTTGTCAATATTGAACCTAAGACTGGCCGAATAACACTACGATCAGTTCTAAATTCAAATAATTTAATAAATACATCGTTTACTGTAACAATTAGTGATGGTAATTATTCTAATTAAAAAATGCAATCAATTTTTTTAAATGATTTTATTTAAGAAAGTGGAAGTGAGGTTAATTCAACCTGTGAGCTCATTGTCACAATGGTAACAGAGAATATGATTTCTCAAAGTGTTTCTTTGGTAATTAATGGCTTGTATTTGGACTCGTTTATGGATTTTTATTATGAAAGCTTTACAAAACTGGTGGCTGAGTTTTTCGCTAAATTTAAAAAGGTAATTTAGACAAATTTTTAGGTTTTTTATTAAAAAAAATTTAATTCTGATGAGCATTAAAATGTTCAAGAACAAAAAGATTACTTAATTACATTTTTCTAAAAGGGGAACGTAATAAACTTAAAAAATAAAACTTTTTTTAGCTAAAAAATTAATGGTTTTAAGTTAAAATAAATAATTTTATAGAAGTATCAAATATTAATATGGTGAAATTCAATACAAAAAGTTTTTGTTAGTTTAAAATTAACTAAATTAAAAAATCTAATGATAAATTTTACTATGTTACGCTTTTTTTCTTAAAATAAAAAGTTGATTTTCTAATTTACTTAATGTTAATTAAACAAAAATAAAAAGAAAAAAAAATTGAAATTTTGGTCAGCTTTTTACACAACTTTTAAACCAAATTTTGTTTTTAAAATTGATAATATTTTAATTTAGATAGCTGTCCAGGTAAAATGTCAAATCTTTCTAACTTATATTCATTATTTAATTTTATCTTTTATACATATTTAGAGCTTAAATTTAAGATATAATCTTCACAGAATTTTTTAGTTAAAAAAAAGAATATGCAATTTGAATTTTTTTTTCTTTTCTTTACTATTTTATTTTTCAATTTTGATAAAAATTTTTTGTAAAATTACCTTTAAAATTAAAATTGTGTAATTTAGTAATAAAAAAACAAAAACAAAATATCAAAAGTACTAAGGCTTAAGTTCTGAAAGAGCAAAACATTTTCTGTAAACTGTAGCACCTGATACATCTTTTCTACCACCAATATATTGATTCTGTAAAACTCTGCTACACATCCGCAAAATTCAAAAAGAAATGATTTTGAATTTAGGATGTTTACTTCAACTTTAAGTGGTGATACAGAAGATGTACCAGTTCCTACAATTTCGGTCGGCACAAATTAAATCACTGGTGCTTTTTATATGCTATTGTGACTTTTAAAAACAAAAGAACAAAAATTTTTCCCTTTTTTGATAAATCAAGTTTCACTAAAATGAAATATATTTAAAAAAATACTGCAACTAAATGAAACTAACTTTGTTGCACCTTTTTTACTCAAAATAAAAACTTTATTTTCTTTTTTTTTAGGTAAACCAAATCAATTATCAATTTAAATCTTATTGATGTTTTATTTTTTGTCTTTTATTTATATCCGGAAAATTATCTTAGGTAAAAAAAGTCAAACAACTCTGTTGCACTAAATTAAAGTATTTTTTAAAATATGTTTCCTTTTAGTACATGTTAATTTATCAAAGGAAGAAGTTTTGTTCTTTTTGTTTTTGAATTTCACAATAACTTTTTATTATTTGATTTAAGTTTGATAGAGTCAATCAAGTTCATCATTTAAAATTTAAAAGATTTTAAATAAAGATTTTTTAAATAATTTTCACTTCATTTTTTTACTTTCCAGTATAGGCTTATTTATTTAATTTTTTTTTAAGACAAATGTTCACTTATTTAATTTGGCTGGTCAAACTTCAGGATTCAACTTGAGCATTTCGGTCTCTTACGATTTGGAAAAAGATGTAAATTTAAAAAAATTACCATTTAGAAAAAAAATTATATTAATTTTTATTCAATCCAAAATAAATAGAAATTTGTTTCATCATCAATTCTAAAGCAAATTTTGTATACCAATATGGAACGAATAAAAAATTTGATGAGTGTTAAGAAAATCGTTATTTATGAAGACAAATCATGTTCAATAGAACCCTGCTTAAACTATCAAAAATGCTTAACGGTGTCCAAATTTAGCTCAGCTGATTCTAATTACCTGTCTTCGACTTCAATACAATTTCGGTCAGTAAGCATTAGACACGATTTTAGCTGTTCATGTCCTCTGGGCTTTACCGGAAATATATCTGTTATGTGCGACACAGAAATTAATCTTTGCTATTCAAATCCGTGTGGTCAAAACGGTATTTGCATCAGCACAGAATCAAGCTATGTGTGCATATGTGATCCAGGTTTTACTGGGCGAACATGTGAAATAAACACCAAGCAGTCCAAATGCTCTCAACTAGATCTTTTTAAATCATATTCAAATTCTGGTTCATTCATGTCTGCCTCTTTGTGTAGAGGAAACTCAAAGTGTAAAAATTTAATCTTAGGTGGATTTGTGTGCGATGAATGTAATGAAAATGATGAGCCTTCTGCTAGTAAATACTACTCTAATTTATGTGAATTGAAAACGGTTAATTTTCCAGAAAATTCCGGCGCCTATCTTGTCTTAGCTGGCCTTGAAAATCGAATAAGATTTAAACTTAAATTAACTTTTTCAACCATCAATTCAAATGGAGTGTTGTTTTACAATGGTCGTTTAGAAGACGACCTAGACTTTGTCTCATTAGCTATTGAAAATGATTTTTTAAATTTTAAATTTTCTCTTGGCGACTCAGTAAATGAAATAAAAATTAATGAAATAAGTGTAACAGATGCCAAGTGGAGAACTGTGACCATTGAATACAAATCACGCTCTGTTTATTTGTTTCTGGACAATGACAATTTAGAAAATGTCGACTCATGCCAACTAGCTAATAACTCTGAATGTATTCGTAAAACATATACATACAATTTGCCAAGTAAATGTCAAAGTCAAATTGAGACATGTTCAAGATTTTTTGATCTAAACGGCCCTCTAATAATTGGCCAAGGCTTGAGAAAGAAAAATTCATTCGAAGGATGTATCAGCAATTTGTACATAAATGACAAGCTAATTGATTTGGAACATGACTCGTTTGTAAGTCATGGCACTAAACGCGGATGTTCGCCAAAGATTAATTTGTGTGACTTGGACAAGGCAAAATTTGGCTCACAATGTTCAAAATGTTCCCACATATGGTCAAATGCAGTAAAATGCGATTGTCTGAATGGAGATTTCAATGGTTCTAAGTGTGTTGAGAGTCAATCAGCAGAATCAATTTTGACCACTCAAACAAACAGCTATTTTTTATTTCAAGAAAAAGTGCTCGAAAGCGAAAAATCAGTAAAAATTTCTATGGACCTGAGACTAAAAAAAACAAATAGTTTATCTAATCAAACAATTGTTTATGTTAAATTTAGTGACAATCTAATATTTAATGAATTTTTTGTTTATTACGATCCAAAGGCCAAATCTGTGGTCTTAATATCTCAAAATATTCGCAATCATATCCGACTTGAAATAAACAAAAATGAACTTTTTTCACACCACTATTGGTCTAATCTTTTGCTTAGTTTTGAAAGCGATGGTCATGTTACTTTAACATTGGATAAAATATTCAAAAAATCTCATCTAAGTAAACAAATTAAAAATTTGTTTGATCAAAAATTTAATTTTAGATGGTCAATTGGTGCGTACAAGAGTCCATCACTTTATCCATCAACAGGTGTTTATACATGCATCAAAAACATTCAATTAAATCAAGAGCTTGTTTTGCCCTATGAAACATTTAATGTGTCCAAAGGATGTGACGTGAGCCATTCATGTGAAAAACTATCTCAGTCGGTTTATTATACAAATAGCACGTGTTTGGACACGTGTCCAGCTTCGGCTTGTCATAATTCAGGAAATTGTAGCCTAGTCGATCAAGAATATGAGTGTACTTGTCCCGAAGGATTCAAGGGCAAATATTGTGAATATAAAAAGCAAAAAGCTACAATAAGTAATTTTACATGTCCGGCACGATGGTGGGGCATAGAGCCGGGCATATGTGGACCATGCGCTTGTGATGAGACAAAAAATTTTTCACCTGATTGTGACAAACGATCAGGCAAATGTGAGTGTAAGCCAAAGTTTTATAAACGAGTTAATAAAGTGTCTGGAGAGGAAGAGTGTGTTCCGTGCGATTGCTATCTAGAAGGTTCAAGTAGTCTTGAGTGTGAAGATTACACTGGACAGTGCAAGTGTTTGCCTGGTGCTGGAATTACTGGCAGAAAGTGTGATAAATGTGTATCACCTTTTGCCGAGATGACCTTAAAAGGAAATGAATGTAGACAAATAATGAATGATCAATGTCCAAAAGCACATGCCTTTAATACTTGGTGGCCCAGAACAGAATTCAACAAAATTGCAAATAGCTCATGTCCCAGAGGTTCGATTGGCATTGCCTATCGATCTTGTACTGCCGATGGCTGGATGTCCAGTGTTGACCTAACTGAGTGCAGATCACTAAATCTAAATTTACTCAATAGTCTTCAGTCTGTGACTAATTCTTATCAGGCATTTAAATTAGTCGAGGAATTAAATGCAATATGCACAAAAGCAGAAAATGAGGATGAAACTGATCTGATTAGTTTTGAAAATTCTAATCTTTTATCAACTAGTTTGAATAGTTTGTATGCAATGGATATTTTGCTCATAAGAAATGCCACAAAATTAATACTTGAATATGAAATAAATAACACGGCACTTTTCATACAAGACAAATTTTTTGTTAATAAAATATTTTATATAATTGATAGGATATTGAGTAAAAAATATGAGTTAAAAATAAATCAGTTTAATTACAAGACAAGCAATGAGTTTGGACAATGGAGTGAGCTGTTGATGCGAATAAGTGAGTTTATGGCAGTGTTGGTCAAAAATGGACATGAATATACTTTGAACGATGAACTAACACTGAATTATGATAATTTAGAATTTGGCCAAAATGTAGCTCCCAAGTCCAGCACAGGGTTCTACATTGAATCCGAAAGCAAATTTGCTTTCAGCTCAATGAACATAGCTTCTTACAATTTACCCATTCATTTGAGTCTTCGACATGGATCTTTGTCCACTTTAACATACCGAGTTGTTTCAAATGTTTTTATGCTCAATACAAACAAAGAATCAAACGAGATTAGAGTTGATTTTTTGTTAAGCAACAATTACGATGTGGTCTATGACCCAGTCAAAAATCACTTGTCTTATAACAATCTAAGAAATTCAAAAATTGATTATATTTGTGTTAGATTAAATAAAGATTATAAAATTTGGTCAAGCATTGGTGCCAAGTTTGTGTCCTATGAGCCCAATTCAAATGTTGTAACATGTCAGTTTGATGACAATCAAGGAATATTTGCTGTAATCACACCAGTAGCCACTTTTGTTCGAAACAAAAATAATATTCTAAATTTTACAATTGGTTTCAGTATTCTAGTCGGATTGTCTCTAATAATTCTATCAATTTCTATGATTCTTATTATATCAATAAAAGTAAGTTATTTTAAATTAAATTTAAATAGATTTTTGAATTCTGAAATAAAAAAAATTGTAAGATGATTCATAGTAGCAGTCAAGTTTTGTTTGTGCAAAAACTATTTAAGTCTGCATTAAAGAATCATTAAAATTAAATTTCAGAGATGAATTTTAAAGGCAAAGTAAAATTTTTGCTCAAAAAATTTGATGCGCAATTTCATTGCATAGCATATTTTTGCAACTTTTTTAAAATTGAAATTTGAAAGTTTTAAAAGTTAAAAAAGTGTGTATATTGCAATGCAATTAAATAACGCATTTAAATTTTTTGAGCAAAAAGAGCAATTTGAAAATTTAGCAAAAATTTTACTTTGCCATTTTAAAGCAAATTGTAGTAAATAATCAAAAATTGTCATTAAAAAAAAATTTTTAAAAATAAGTAAAAAAATTTACAGCAGAAATTGTTGTAATTTTCTGCATGCATATTATGCAAAATGCTTAAGTTTTTTGATAATTGATGACTTTTTTTGAAAACTAAATTTAAATTTATTGCATTCGTCTAATGCTGAAAATTAAATAAAATTTATTTTTTGTAATACAAAATTTAAATATTTCATTTTTTTCAAGAAAACACGGCGCCCATTAAAAGTGGTTCAATTAAATTTGTGCTTGAACATTTATCTTAATCAGCTTATATTTATAATCGGTGTCAACGCCAATGAATCACAAATCCTTTGCAAATTAGTATCTATACTTGAGCATTATTTTAATTTGAGCACATTTTTCTGGACCTTTTTGATTAGCTTGCATTTGTATCGGATGGTGAGCGAACTACGCGATGTCAATAAAATTGGTGTCTCAACGCCAGTTTTCTACTACCTAATCGGCTATATTGCTCCATTAATTATGGTCACTCTTTCACTCGGAATCAAAAATGACATATACACAAACTATCAGGCTACAGTAAATTTCCTAAATTATCCTAAATACAAATTGGACATTTCATCAGTCTACTGCTGGCTTAATATAAACAGCTATAATGAAATATTTTTCATATTCATTCTACCGATTGGCACAATGACTGTTTTGGTGTTGCTTTTATCCATCATGAGCTACAAAGAAAGCAAAAAAAATTCATTTAATCAAACTGATTTGAATTCAGTTAATCAAAATTTATTGATAGTCATTTTATTTCTGCCATTCAATTGTCTGATGGCTGTTTTCCTCTTCCTATTTCTCAGCTCTTCGCTCACTTCTCAAACTTTGCTTGCAATGGTCTATCAGCATCTATTTGCAGTGTGCTCTTTAATATTCTCTGTGGTAATATTTGCATCTTTGTTCGTGCTGGATAGTGAAAACCGTGAATGCTTGATTAATTTTATGACCAAAAAGATGGATAACTGCAAAAAAATTTCTGTGAATGAAACTAGTTTGAAAGGTGAAAAAAAATTTATGGAAAAAATTGAAGTGGTTAATGTCAATAGTGTAAATGCTAAGTACATGGCTTACAGGGATTTCAACACCCAATCTTTTTCAACAACATCTACCAGCGAGAATACTGATAACTCACAGATATCCGAGTATGTCAAGCACATGTTCGTTGGAAATCAAAATGGCTTTTTTCCAAATTTAATCAACACAACTAATACAGACACCACAGAGAGTGATTATAATTACAATTATGATTTTAATAAGCTAAACGGAATAAATAACACGCAAAGCATTCAAGAGTGTGATGTGGTCGATGTAGGAAAAGTGCTCATGGCCAAAAATCCAAGTATTCAAAATGTTATCGGTGAAAATTATCGGTGCAGGTCTCCATTCGCTCATACAGGAGCTTATGTCTACTCTCCCTCTAGATTTGACCAAGATATCATGACTGGGATGAATACTTTGCCCAAAGTAAATAAGCCAATGCAGATTAGTCCGCAATTTTCGGAAAATATGTCTGCTGGTTCAAAAAATTCGTTGGTACATGTAAACCCGGATGGCACTATTGAGAGAAAATATTTCAAAAAAGCAAAAATTGCCAGTGTGGCCAGTATAAAAATTAATACCAGTGTTAACATTGATTCGAATTTAAATTTAAATCATGATGAGTAAGAAAATTGTTTTAATTTAATTGTTTAAAAGTAATGATTTTGTTTTTTTTAGTAATGAAACAAGAGTGTGAAGTTTTTGAATTGTTTTTGTGTACTTCAAATGTAAATTAGAGAAAAAATTGTAAATTTAAATGTGTCCTGTTAAAGAATTTGAAAAAAAATTCTTAATTTAATTTATATTGTTTTTATGTAATTAAAATTTTGTTTTTTTTAAAGTATATTTTTTTAATTATTTTGAATTAAAATTATATTTATACTCAAAGATTAATTCTAATTATTTAAATATTATATTAATTTTTTTTATTAATAAATAATTTTATTCTAAAAGCTTTTGAATTAATATTATGGCAAGTCATATTTTCAAAAAAAAATCCCGGATCATTAATAGAACTTTTTACACACAGAAAATTAAATACTTTCAACCAAAATTTAATGTCCTTACTAACCGAGTCATAATAAATTAGAAACAAGACAAAAACAAAACGAGTCGTAAGGCTATAGCAGTTCTTTGAGTTGCTATTCGAATATAATTTTATCAAAGGTGTTTATGTTCATAAAGGAGAATTTTTTCATATAAAAAATATAAAAATTAAATAAAATTTTTAAATTATATTTATATTTTATTAATGTTAATTACAAAGGATAGAACAAATTTTTTTTTAAATAGAAAAAAAACAATTAATTTTAAAATTTCCTTAATTATAACTTATTTTTTTCCAACATTATTTTTTTAAAGATGTAAAATTAAGTAAATTTAAATGAATACATATGAATACAGGGAAATTTAACGACTATAGAGAAAAAACTTTTGACTACTTTTTTTCGATATTTATTAATAATTTTCTAATGGGAGGTATTTAATCGCTCACCTAAACAAATTAATTGCATACATTAATAAATGTACTTCTTAAGATATTTAAACCTTTCTCTTTTTTATGATAACTTAATGCTAAAAAATCTCCCTTATGAGACTTTAATTGAATTAAGTCATCTTTTTAATATGAGTCTGGAACAAGGTAAAGTCCCAAAATCCTGGAAAATAGCTTGTATAACTATGATCCCAAAGAAATCTCCTCC
>VANL01000505.1:0-31565 GCA_006352455.1 Brachionus sp. 'Tiscar' | reverse complement strand
TCAAAGATCATGTAACATGACTTTTCAACAGATATTTTCATTTTCCATTTGAAAAGCCATTTTTCAATTTCTTTTAATGAAAGAAGTATTTTTATATCAAATATTTTATAGTATTTTCTTAAGTATTCATATTCATTTTTTATATGTGTCGCATGGAACAAGCAAAATAAATTATTTAGGTAAATTAAAACGAATTTAGAAAAATACTTTTATTGCAAAATGAAAATAAGCAAAAAAAAAAAACAATCAAATTTTAGTTTTATAATTTGTTTAAACACTTATTCCTTATTTCTGACACTTCGAGTTACAGTATACACCATTTTTCTGACACTAAAAAACGCAATTACATTTGATGAATCCTTAACTACCTGAAATGAAATGTAGCCCATTTATTTATTGTAAAGTACGCTCTATACTTAAATCTAGCTGTCCAAACTTTATAAGCTTTTGCTTAAATATTTGAAATGAAGTCCTAGCATGTCAACCTTTAATAATACCATTTTTTGTTGTATACAGATTTAATCTACATTTTATTCAGTATTTTAGTATGGTATGGTATGCTTTTGTCTGCAAATATGAAAATCTTGGAAATCTAATTCTTTTAGGAGGTTAAAAAATAACTATTTTGGCTACCACCTTTCAAATATTAGCACTAAAATTATAAGTTGCATCCTTTTAGGTCTAAAAATCTCATAATTTGGTAAACATATTTAATTATTATTATACATATTCTTAAAGCTCTTTTTCTTAGCTACAAAATTTTGTATTCCTTTGTTTTAGAAAAAAAAATCAGAAACTAGACAAAATTCTGGCCAACTTGTTGAACTCACTTTTTTTAATTGGGTCTTGTACCCTTACTGGACAATTGTCCATGGACAATCATATATGTCTGATTGGTGGACAAATTTTTTATTTTAAAATCAATTAATTTTGATAAAAAAAGTGACCATTTTTATGAAAAAAGATTGAAATTTATTAAGAAATAAATAGTCAAGTTTTTATTATTATTATTGATCTTAATATTTTTTGTTATTTAGATTTAAAGACAATAGGTTAGTTTATATTTTTAAATATTCAGCCGATTTCGCCTTGTAATTACCTGAAAATATGTCTTTAATAAAATGGAATAACTTCCGTTGTTTTTATAACCTTTTTTAAATATTAAAATAAATAATAATAACGTGACTATTTTTTTCTTAATAAATTAGTTGTCGAATACTGATTTTCAAAATGAAATAACGATATGTCGCGCAAATTTCAAAATAATTTCAAATAAAAAAATAATCAAGCAAAAATTTCTTCTATATGTGACTACTTTTATTTGGTGAAATACGGTAGATAGCTCTTGAATTGCTTGTGTCAAGAGATCAGAGATATAGATTTAATAAAATCTTAAATAAATCATTTTTTAAAATCAAATAAATTTCAAATTATATTTATATTTAATTTTTTGCCTTTTTTTCCATGAAAAAAAATTTTTAGTTGAGAAAACTTGTTTTAAAAATTTTTTATTTTAATCAAATTAGATTTATTAAAAGAGGAAAAATTTTGCTCAATTTGTATTTGAATTTTTACAATAGGAAAAAATTGTCAATTTTAGAAAAAATATTAAAATATTTTGTTTAAATTTTAAAGAGAATTTTTTGGAATACGTGACAATTTTCCACTGAATCAATTGCTTACACGTAACAAAAAAGGTGAGAATATAAAAAATGTGTATTTTGTATCAAAAGAAATACGCCAAATGACCGAAAGTAATGGTGATAGAATCAAGTTCATTAACATGGGTGTGCCTATATTCTCACGAGCTGAAATTAAAGGTCAGAATGCTTGCGAGTTAAGAGTACTTCAAGAAGGTATTGATATAGTAATTGACTATTTTACAAAACGATTGGTTCGTCTTAAGCAAAGGTCTGATTTGGTGAAAATACTAAGCGAATCTATGCCAGCATTGAGCGAGTTGTCCGATGATGTGCAAGAACAAATTAAAGCTCAGTGCAATGGCTTGTATGGAAGCTTTGTTTTGACTACCAAATCTGAAAATTCTAGTGCTAGTTTGGCCGATGAATTGAATATTTCATTCATTGCTTGGCTAGGCAAGGCAACAATTCGTCCTTTGATTAATGTGCCAACTAGAAATTTTTTCTTGACAATTTTAAGTGTTGACAAAGCCATTATTGATGAGATGACTAGGAAAATTAAAGAAGAAGATAGATTAAATTCAGAAAAAAGTTTGAAAACAAATCCTCAATATCAAAACAAATTAACAGAGTTGGAAACAAATAAAAATGAAAATCAAGATTTAATCACAAATGATCCACAGGAGCAAAAAGTTGATGAGCCGATGAACGAATAGTTCTTCTAGTTTGTTATTTTTGTGTCGATTTAATAAATTTTTTGATTAAATTTCTATTCAATTTTATTCAACATCAAGAATACCTAATTTTAAAATATTATTAGAATGAACCGATATAGCATAAAGCATGTGCAAAAGTTTAGAAATTTTTTCTTGTTGAAACAAATTGTTTTTACACATATAATAGAAGGAAAAATCAAAATAAAGCTGCTTTTTTTAATACTTTTATTCATCAGTACATAAAAACATAAAATCAAAAAGTTTAGAAATTTCTACAATTTAATATTTTTAATGACCGCCTTTGACATAGATTCAATAAAATTTTGTTCGTACTCAGTAGAAATCTTTAAACATTCTTTGTGTAAAACCTCTTTTAAATGCTCAATAGAGGTTACTTTAGTGTCTACCAATTTGGCATTCATGTATGACCATAAGTTCTCAACTGAGTTTAGATCTGGTGAATGAGCACACCATGACAATGTTCTGTTCTTTGAACTAGTCGCTTGCTGAGTGAGCAGTATGTGCCGAAGCGCCATCTTGCTGAAAAATCCAAGGGTCGTCAGGCTCAAATAGAAGTTCAATAGATGGTAAAAGATTGTATTCCAAGGTGTTGATGTAGACAAAATCATTATTTCGTCCTGTATTAATGTTGCATATACCAATGCCTTTGTAAGATATACATCCCCAGATACCGGCTGAACCTCTAACGTTTATAACCTTGGTATATAGAACTTCGGATGAAATTTTTCATTTTTAAACCTTTTAACTATTACTCATGATTTACAATTAAAGACCACAAAATTGCACTCGTCACTGAAATAACTCGGATCACTGAAAATCAATAACAGTCTAATTAAGTTTCTGTTTACACCGCATATATCTTTTTGTCTATATTTTATATTAAGAAGCGGTTTTCTGACCGCTGTATGAGACTTTTTTAATGTAACGTGATAGAATTATTCATTTAAATCTATAAAAAATACGCTATTATAAATTCTTTCATTTATTTTTTTGTTCCTTTTTTATTAATTAATTTGAGAGAAATTATTGATTGACTATCAATAAAAAATGCATTTTGTGGCTCAATCTTTTCATAAAAAAGAGCTCAACATAAAAAAATCAACTAAAGCTGATTAAATATTCGATAAATTGATTAATTAGATCAATAACCAATAGATTTAATTAATAATGTGAATTGAAAAATTGTCTTAAAAAATTTTAAAAAATAGATTAAATTTTATTTTGCATATAAAAAGTGAAAAAAAAATTTTATTGAAAAAAACTTTTAAAATTCACTAATTAAAATAAATTTACTTATTGAATCAGTTTCTTCAAAGAAATTTCTTGATATAATTTTTTGTTGTAAATAAATTATTTTGATAAAAATAAATTCAAATGACTTTAATTGATGACTAAAATATTTCTTAAAGCCAAAGTGATTTTAATCTTAAATTTAGAAAAAAATTAAAAATTAAAAATAATTTGAATAATTCATGAGATTAAAGCATTCTGCTCAATTAAGATTTTTGAAAGAAACAAAAATTTAATTATTTTCGATTAAGCTCAAGGCCGCTTTAAAGGTGGTTGTGAAATAAGATAATTCATCTAAATAGGTAACAGAGAATGATTTGTGACACTTGAATTTGTCGAGTAGACCCGAATCTTTTGTTTGTAAACTAAAATTAAATTTATCTATAAAATAAACAATTGATTTAAAACACTTAATATCTGATAATAACAAAATAAAGGCCAACAAAGGTATCAAAATTTCGCTTGTGAGAACAAAATTATTTTTTGCATGTCTCATACTGAGCATGGTCATTTCATTAGCCAACAAGTCTACACTTGCACGTAAGCATTGCTGTCTCTCAAATGGGTTGTTCAAATAGGCTATTTTTTTTATTTCCTTGAGCACAGATTTGAAATTTATTTCAAAAAATTCCTTATCAATTTGAAAAAAATTCATGCATAAAAAAATCCATTTTTTGCTTCTGTCGAACTCTTCCAAGCCAAGCTTTGATCTCAAAATGCGAAACTTTTTTTGCAATTCGTAGTCTTGCTCACAGTTCAGCCGGGTAATGCACGGCCAAAGTTTACTAAATAAACATCCAATTATGGATATTTCACATGATACTAAAATAATCAGATCTATTTGTTGACAATTCTGCATATTTGTTTTAAATCTTAGCTCCAATTCAAATGATTTAAAAAATAAATATAAATATTTTTCATATATTTTCTTAGCATTAATCACACACTCTTCCAAATGACTATCGAGAATAATATATGTTTTTTTAAATAGATCTATCTCTTCCAAAAAATCGCCTCCAATACATTTTCTTATAATTCTGCTCATGCCTGTATATGACGAATATTCGTTAACAAGACAAACAGCATTGTGCATAAAATCAATGCATTGAGCAAATGTGCCTACATCGTTAATAGATGAGGCCTGAAAAATGCCTGTTTTGTCCAAACTTGTAAGTTTGGAATGATGGCGAAAATTTTCAACTTCATTTTCCATTTTAAAATTAATTTCTTTATTTACAATTAAAATTTTATATGTATCATTTTGGTCATTGTAGCCTTCTTGAATGCTCAAGAGTTTCAAATATTGGCATACTTTGAGTCCATTCAAAAAAATCAAAATACTCGGTGAATCCAAGTCATTAATTGTTAGGTAGAACTTTGGGGTGATTGTCATAGGATCTGAAAGTGGAATAAAATGATTTTTTAAATAGGGTGATGGTAGAAAAAGATGTCGTTCAATAAGTTCATCGTAATTTGTTTGCTCTCGAGACTCAACAAGCACTTCTAGTGGACATACAATCAAGCCTTTGTTTTCTTGTATAAACTTAAATTTTGACTGAAATTTAGATTCCAATAGATTAAAGAAAAAACATCTGTCGTAATTATAAACATCGTATTCGTTGTCGATCAAATCCATTGGAAAATTTTTATAGTATTTTATTTAAATTAAAAATTCTAATTTATTACAAAAAATTTAAATAATCATGTGACAAATAAATTATTTTTTAACTCACATTTTTTCAAACATCTCATGAAAATGATACCGAATATCTTAAAATTTTTTGTTTTTAAATATGAAACTTATTTTTTATCATTGTCAATCTTGAAAAATTTTATTCAGTAGAAAAATATTTTACTCTAAAATTAGTTTATATAATTTTTTTTCTTAAATGTCTAGTATGTATACTTATATGAATTCACAGATACATTTTGAAACTTTTTTTTTAAATTTTGTTTTTTTTGATAAAAAGCCAAAATAACTATAATTTTTTATATTGAAAATAAATATTTTCTAGCTTAGTTATTTTAAATTATATATTTTAAAAATTAGATGTCTATTTTTTTTTAATTTACTTTTTACTAATTATTTAAGGTCTCATTGTATCGGAAGTTTTTCGTCTATAGTTAAAATTGTAAGACCAATAAAAGAAATTGTCTGAAGAAATAAGATTAATTATATTAGTTAATTAAGCCTAAAATTAGTCATATTTTATTTCTAGGTCACAGAGCTTAGCAAGTCATAACTTTTCCATTGCTATTTATTCTTTCCTTTAGCCCAGTCCTTATTAATAATGCTCTTATTAGGGTAATTTATTTTTTTCCTTTTATAACTTTTTTCTTTAAACATATTTTTTCTCTGTTAATAATAATTAAAAAGGGTCATTATTAAATTAAATTTTCATTTGCAAAAGAATCATTAAATAAGAAATTATAATATAAAAAAAATTTACCAAATAACATTAACACTAGAATACCTAAATTTTTTTATACCGTTAAGACCTAAACGGGGTTCAAAAAACCCCTACTTTTAAATTGATGAAAAAGAACGAAAACAGTTAATATAAATTTTTAACTAGCTATCAAATTAAAGTTTTTTTTTTGAATTTTAATTTAAAAAAAATTTAATTTTAGCACGCAATTCTAGAAATTTTCAACTTAAAGCAGGCGATATGGTAAACAATAGCAAAAAAAACTTAGAATACAAAAAACATGATAACCACCAGAGCAATCGTAGCGAATATTTACCAATGCATTTTTCTTTTCATTTTTGCAAATTTTTATTTCTAAAATACAAGTGGTATTGTGAATTTCAAGAACAAAAAGAACAAAAATTTTCCCTTTATTGATAAATAAAAATTTTAAAAAAAAATAATGCAACTTTTCCAAACAAAATTTGTTGCATCTTTTTTACCTTAAATAATTTTTCTTCTGTAAATAAAAGACAAAAAATAAAGCATCAATTGGATTTAAATTGATTATTGATTTGGTAAATCTAAAAAAAAGAAAATAAAGTTTCTATTTTAGGCAAAAAAGATGCAACAAACTTTTTTTGCACAAAGTTGCAGTATTTTTTTTTAATTTTTTTATTTTTGTAAATTTTTATTTATCAATAAAGGGAAAATTTTTGTTCTTTTTGTTCTTGAAATTCAATACCAATACAAGTATTGAATTTTTTTTTTTAAAAAAAACTATGAATTTTGATACATTCATTCACTTAATATAGTCAAAAATTTGCAGGGGTTCAAAAACACCATTTAGGTCTTAACGGTATAATTTTTTTTTGGCACTATGGAATAATAAAATTCATAATTTTAAAAGCAAAAAACATTTAACTTGGAGAAAAAATACTGGCAAAAAAAATTTAATGAATCTGATTCTTAGAAAGTTTTTTATGCTAGCAGAACAGTCAAAAAGGGGTTCAAAAAACCCCTCAGGTCTTCTAGTGTTAATTAACGAAAAAATTGATTTTTTTTATCACTTAGTACGTAAGCATAAGCATAAAAATCATACAAAAAACCTTAATTAATAAAACTATTTAAAGCAACTTGCATTAATCTTAGATCAAATCTGTAACTCTACGGATCTTTATCAAATATATATTGTTCAAACTGTTGCTCATAAACCATTCCTTCTTCATGCTTTGTTTGTTCACGGTGTCTACCTGATTTATGTTGGTTAAAGAATCCAATGTATGTTGTGAATATTGATCACGAAGATTTTGTTGATTTCCAGACTTTCTTGCATCAAAAATTTATTTCTAATAATCTCATTTACTGTCAAATTGTTTGCAGTATACAAATACGAGTTGCGAGAGTGACTTATAATTGAATCAAACGATTTTCAATTTTTTTTGGTAAAGAGTAAAAAATTTCATTCATCTAACAGACAAAGATAAAGATTCTTACATGAAGAGCACTGATTAGGTTAATAAGTCCAAAGAAAATGTTCTTAACATGCATTACAAATACACAGAAGCCGAATTAATACATTAATGTAAAATATTTTATCTTATTTTTTTAATTAAAATTGAATTTATTTTAGAAATAAAAAAGGAAAAAATTTTATTTTATCAATATAAGTAATCTAAGATGTTGGCAAGAATATTCTGCTTAATTAAATAAAAAATTATTTTCAAAATAAATTTGGAAAAAGTATGTTTTTAAAGTATTTAAAATTTGTTAATTTAGAAAAAATAATGACGGATACCGAGGTAACTGAGTCATCATCCAATGAGCCTAACGAAATTGACCGAGTGAATCTTTTAAACGAAGATCCAAAATGTAATTTTAGAAATTAAAAAATAAGAAAATAATGATTTTTTTAAGTAAATAAACTCCTGATCATCAATACTATATATTACATTGTAGTGTTTGTTCTTTTGGGTTTGCCGATTTGGATTTTTACCACCTCTACATATCGAGCTTCTTTACCATTTGAATCAATTGAACAATTAGCCAATACACTGAATAGAGTTGAATATCAAATAAATATAGATATCATTAATTTTAATAAAGATTTAGCTTCGGCAAATTTGAAAAAAGCTTTATCTAATTTGAATATTCGTCTTGACAAAGACGGAAAAAATGGACTTGAACTTCAATTTGAAATTAAGAGACGATTGACAACTGATGATGAAAATAAAATGATTCTCTCTCAAAATATTGAACTAGTTGATAGGAATATGTGTAATAATAGACTGGATAGACTAAATGTAATTATTACAGATGATGACATGGCTAAAAAATATTTTCCTCAAGAACAATACTTGTTTCTTAATTGTTTATTTATAGATAAAAATTTAGTTCATGGTATAAAATTTTATTAGTTAAAGAAAATTATATTCCATTTTCTTAATTTAGATACAGAGAAATTGTCTAAACTTATACTGAGTGATTTTTTACATATTGAAAAAATAAATGAAGAGTACAGAGTTAAAATGGATGTAGAAAGACGTTTGCCATCGAAGAAAGATATTAGAGTGGTCAATTTTGATAGTGAATATGAGGTGACATTTTCGCTTTTAAATGAAAGACCAGAAATTTATTCTAAATGGAATATTGATGAAACAATTGAAAAATATTTTTCTAAAATTTCCGATCAATTGTCAGATTTTGTGAAAATTTCTATCAAAGCTCAAACTCTTCTCTATAGTGACTTCGAATCTCATCCAATATCTCATTTTAAATCAGATAATGAATCTTTTTATTATCTAAAACAGAGTGACTTGTCAATAATGACCAACTTTTTCGAAAGTAGACTTGGCTCCAAAATTTCCGACAGTTCAGCTTTGGAGTTTATTACTTATTTGCCAAATAAAGAGCCTCTTTATATTGCTAAAAATTTACAAAATCGTAAATACAGTTTTTTTTTATTTAAAAATTTATTTTTTTGTTTAAGTTAAAGAGTCTAAGTCTGTTTCTTTCATGGTTCCCAGATGGGGTGGAATTTATGTGTACAATCCAAAAGATGAATATCCAGTAAATGATATGATACGCACTGATAGAGCTATGAAAACTTTTATCACTCAATTTATTAATTTAATTGGACTTGATTTACATCGGGTAAATTTTAAAAGAATTAAAATTTTTTTTTATAGAAAAATTTTCAAGGGTTCAAAACTTGTGCCTCGAACCGAAATTTATTCTTCGGTAATTTATTAATTTAATGAAGTAGTTCAATTTAAATTTATTCAAAAAGGAAATTTTCAGCTATTTATTAGCAAAAACGCTAGAAAATCAACTTAATTCAATTAATACATTGAACTCTTTGTCTTTATTATTGACAAGGATTAAGAGTATGGTTATTGAAGATGAAATTGCCGAGCAGGTAATTTTTTTAAAGAAAATACAGAATTTTACTTTAAAAAAATAAAGATTAAAACATCAGTTGAATCAATTGAGGAAAGTTTACGATTGTCTAAAGAAGGAAACATAAAGGAAGCATTCTTTAAAAGTAAAATCGGATTTATTTCATCAGGTATTTTATAATTTATTAAAATTAAATTAAAATAAAAATAATTGCATCATTTTAAAGAAAAAGCGTTCTTTGATAAATCATTATTGGAAAAACTTTACTTTCCAGAAGATCAACGCTTTGCAATTTACATTCCTCTTTTTATACCGGTTGGCATACCCTTACTTTTAAGCATTAAATCTGTCATCGGATGGTACAAAAAGCAAAAGGAAAAAACTGACTAAATAATTATGTATCAGTGTTAAATTTACTAATGAATATTAGATTTTTATTGAATATCAAAAAATATTAAGAACAATTTTTTAAATTAGATTTTAATTTTTTAATTAAACATTTACAAGTGTTAAAAAATATAAAACATTAAACTATAAAAACATGTCTTTATCACTCAATTATTCCATTAAAGCTTCTTTCAAAAAAAAATTTGAAAAAAAAAAGATGCTTTATTTATGGCCGAATTGAAAAATATTTCTGCAAACAAATATCACATCATTACTCTATTAAATATGGCCCGGTTAGCTCAGTCGGTAGAGCGTGAGACTTTTAATCTCAAGGCCAAGGGTTCGAGCCCCTTATCGGGCGAATTTTTTTTTACAACAATTAAAATTTTCTTATTTAGATAATATTAAATGAATAAATTATTATTTTGAAAATTATACAGTCAATCCTCCGTATAACGAGACTCTATATTACGAGAAACCCTTTATAACGAGCAACTTGGCTAGAACCGATTACGAGCTATAGAAAAAGATATAAAAATTAATTCGATATAACAAAAACTTGATATAACGAGCTTATAATGAAATACCGCTTAATCATTTTCATAAGAATAAAAACTTCCTATAACGAGCTTCAACAAAAGAAAATTTTTCACACTTTTTATATAAAAAAAAATAAAAATAAAACAATTAACTTATCTTCATGAATAACTATAAATCAACAGAAAACATTTCCTATCTAATTGTTTATAAAAAATGTCCAATCTTAATCAAAAAAAAAGAAAGTGTATTTCACTTGAAACAAAAGTTGAAATAATAAAAAAACATTGCGAACAAAAAATCGCTACTTCAATTCTCGCAAAAAAGTATAGCGTCAACACATCGACCATTTCGACAATTCTATCGTCTAAAGAAAAAGCTCAAAAGAAGCTATCGATATGATAAAATTAATTAATTTATTTATTTAAAATATAGTTCGGCAGAGCCTTGGCCGGTTGGAATGGAAGCTTGGTCCTTCCTTTCAGCCACAAGAAAAAAAATTTTGAAACTAAATTACTTTAACCAAAATGTTAAATTAGATTAAAGTTAAATTTTAAATTTTTCAGTGAATTTGTTAAAAAGAAGAAAAACGACTTGAATAAATAAACATAAAGTTTTTGAGAATCTCATTATGAAAAAGTTTAAGTACATAAAAAAGAGAAGAAAAAAAAAAAAAAAAAAAAAAAAATTTTTGGATGCAAAATTGGCTAGTAAAATTAGAAAAGAATTAGGTTTATTGATTTGGAACTGGGGCTATTTTAAGGAATAAGTCAATTGGTGAGGTGAATTTTTTCTGGTCTATTTTATTGTAGTTTGAAATGTCCGTTTGTATTTGTTCGTGGGTAAGTCGGCTATATACAAATTTTTTAAATAATTTTGTGTATCTTTTCTCTAACATTTCAATTTTAAGTGAGCTGTGGATATCCATTATTTTAGTTTTAATCGGAAAGAAATTAATTGTGCGAAGAATACGGTTTTGGAGTTTTTGACAGTCTGGTAGCACTCTTTGTGTCGAATTATTAATTGCAATGAACATAAAGTCCAGCTGTGATCGAATAAAACATATGTAGACTAGTAGCGAGAGTGAGGTTTTATTTTTTAATTTTAAACTATTTATTTTTCAAATCAAATTTGTTTTACCAATGATTTTTTGAAATATCGATTCGAAATGACGCCTAAAACTTAATTTTGGATCTAGTATGTGTCCAAGGAAACGAGGTGATGGGTCAATTGGAATGATACAGTTGTTTATATAAAGGCTAAGTTGGTAGGTTTTTTCGTAGTTTTTCCTATAACCTGCTGTGGTAAACACTGTGTAGACTGTTTTTGAGGAGTTTAGTTTTAAACCCCAGAAAAGGCAGTACTTTTCTATTGATTGAATTGCAGTTTGTAGAGTTTTTTGTATAATTTTAAGATTACTATTTGAGAACCATATTGTTAGATCGTCAGCAAAAAGGGCTTTATGTACCATTTTTGGGATATGGTCAACAATATCACTGAAAAAAAGCGAGAATAGAGTAGGCGATAGCGAGCTACCTTGTGGGACACCTGCTCTAATTATCTTTTCTCTTGATTTTGACTGACCATATGAAACGAAGAATTTGCGATTCTTAAGAAAGCTAATTATCCAATTATAAATTGTTGGCGAGACATTAAATTTCTTCAGCTTAGTTAGGATGGCGAGGTGGTTTACTTTGTCGAAAGCTTTCTCTAAATCAAAAAACACTGCTCCTGTTTTTTCTTGTTTATTAAAGCCGTTTAATATTGAGTGATATAGTCTGAGGAAATGGTCATGTGTACTCATTTTTTTCCTGAAGCCTGATTGACACGGAGGTAGAAAATTATTTAATTCAAGCCAAGATGTAAGCTTTTGGTTAACGATTTTTTCTAACCATTTTGCCATACATGATATGAGTGAGATCGGTCTATATGAACCAACGTTGTCAGGGGGTTTTCCTTTTTTATGAATCATAATGACTTTAGAGATCTTCCAGCTGTTGGGTACATATCCATACTTAAGCGAAGCATTAAACAAATTTAAAATACGTTTCAAAAATTCGTCAGGACAATTTTTAAAAATTTTGTAAGTTATTTGATCGCTTCCTGGTGAGGCTTTTGTGTTGAGGGTTTTCAGCGAACTAAAAAATTCTTCCTCAGAAATTGAGTCTGATTTAGTTATAGGTCTCGGAGTCGTAAGATTCTCTTGAAAGATAACTTGGTGATTTATAGGTTTGAATACTTCAAATAAGCTGTCACTGAACATGTTAGCTATTTCGTTTTCGTTTTCTGTAGATGAGTCGTCACTTTTTTTGAGTTTGATTGTGTCGGTTTTTTCATTTGTATCATTAGGATTATCTAGTTTTTTCAGTAGTTTCCAACATTTAGATTCCGACTGATTGAAATTTCCAAGATCGTTGAATTCAGTTTTTAGTTTAGATGATTTAAAAGATTTTATTTCTTTTTTTATTTAATAACATAGCATGTTATATACTCTAGTGGTATAATCATTCTTAATTTTGTTTAATGTTCTCTTAACTGTTCTTTTTAGCTTGATCAAGTCTACCAGGTGACTAGGAATAACTATTGGGTTAATGGCTTTACAAAAGAATAATTTTTGAGACGAAGTTTTTTTGATTGTATCACTTATTTCATAAATTATATTCTTAGTTTCGATTTCAATGTCTTCAACTGAGTTAAAGTCAACTACTGGTATTTTTTTAACTATTTCTGATTTAAAAACATCCCAATTAATTTTTTTTGTGGTAAATGTTCTTAGCTTTGGACTCATATGTATGAATTCGGTTATTGTAGGTTGATGGTCACTAATCGAATTGTTTAGCACTTTATGTGATTTGAAAAATTTGAGAATTGAATTTGAACAAATTGAAAGATCTAAGATACTATTGCTTCTTATATAGGTGGGTTTGCTACAATTGAGTATGTGACAATTTTTTTTGGTTAAAAATTCTTCAACGAGATTTCCACTAAGATTTTCTTTGTCACAGTACCAAACTTTGTTTTTAGCATTAAAATCTCCTGTAATTATGAAGTTTTTGTAGTGCTCTGAGATGTAAAATAATAAATCTTCATTAATGATTTTATTAGAAGGACTTGAGTAGATTGAAAATATAGCTAGTTTGAAGTTATGGTCAATTGTTAATTCACAGCCGATTGCATTATCTAGTTTTGAAATATTTTTAAGAGAAATTTCTTCTGAGATTAAATTATCTTTGAGGCAAATTGCAGATCCACCGCCTCTTCTATCTAATCTATCTCCTCTATAAATCTTGTAGCCTGGTAATTGGAATATTTTATTTGGTTTCAGGTAAGTTTCGTTTAAACTTATAATATATATTTTATTTATTTTAGCGAGTCTTGTTAGTTCTAAGATTTTTGATTCGGATTCAACAGATCGAATATTGAGATGAAGAATTTGAAGTGTTTTATTCATGGTGAGATTGGGAGGATTCAGAGCTGACTTCCATGATGTTTTGATTCGCTTCGACAAGATTGGAGTGGTTCAAGTAAGTTTTAATGTAGTTGCCAAACATTGGTCCAAAAAATTGGTTAACAATCTTTATAATTTCAGAGTTGTTTTCATAAATCGATTCGTGAATAGTATCGAGATTTTTTATTATAGCAATAATAAAGAGAACTATGTTAATTGATGGTGTTTGTTGATTTGATTGGTTAATTGGAATGGGCTGTGTAGGGATTGGCGCTGACGCAACTGAATCGACTCTGGTAAACTTTTGAGTGTATTTATTTAGTTTTTTTTTTGTTTCTTCTTCTTTTTTTTTAAGGAAGTTATCAATTGCTGGGCATTTTTTACTTACTGCTGGATGATTTCCACTGCAGTTGGCGCATTTGAATAGAGCAGGATCATTTACTCTGCAGTTTTTATGTTCATGTTCACCTTGGCAGCGGAGACAAGTGGGTTTGTTATTTTTGTTTGGACAGGAGTATTTATTGTGACTAAGTTTTTGACAATGAAAACATTGTAATAGTTGTTGGTCAAACTTCCATCGAGAGATTCTTACGTAACTATTACCAATTTTGATTTTTTTTCCAATAATGATTTTTTCGAATATGTCTTTATCGTTTACGATAGCTTTGATTAAGTCTGTTGGTTCATTAGTGCTCTTTCTTATGATTCTCATCATTTTGACAATGTTGTAGTGTTCAAGCATGAAGTTTTTATTTTCTTCATCTTCGACATCGAAGATAGAAGAAGGGACATCATGAAGTGCAAGATAAAATCTTGGTGAAGAGTCGATAGCTTTTATTCCGTGAGTAAATGCATCAGTTGGCCATGATTCATTGAAGTAGATTTTATCTTCTAGTGAAGGAGTTCTGATTACTAATTCATTTTTTTTGTTAACATAGGCATTAAGAATGTTCGCATTTGGCTTGCAACGTTTTATTTCTCGTTGTAATTTGAGAAAGCCTTTTTGTTCATTTGGAAAAAATGAGTTACTAACAAATTTTGAAATAAACGATTTTTTTGAGTCTTCTTGTGGCAAGTGGGGTGATTGTAGGATAGGTGTATTAGGAATCGAGATCTGTGATTGTTTGGGTTGAAAAGCTGGGTTTGCTGGTTGGTTCAAGACTATTTGTGAGTAGTTTTTGTTTTGTTTCTGGTTAAGTTGATTCATGAGTTGGAGAAGAACTGATGGGTTGATCAAAATAGGGTCATTTGAAGAATTAATTGGTTGGGAGCCGGGTGGAGGATAATTAGTGTCGAGTGACAATGTGGTTGCACTCATTCCCAGAGGCAACTGAGGTGAGGTTAGGGGTGAAAAAATTTTAATTAATGTTAATTTATGTTTAGCTAACAATAATTTCAAATTTCAAAAATTTTTTTTTTTTTAAAATTACACGGGTAGCGCCAAATTATTAAAACTAAATTGAACAATTTTTTGTACAGAACAAATTTAGGTGATACAAAAATTTTATTAAAATATTTAATTTTTATATCAAATTTAATATTAAATTTTTTTTAAGGTTGAAAGAAATCTATCTTCATTATTTTTATTTAATAAATAAATATGGGTAATACCAAGATTTTGTCCGAATGGCATTAACCTTCGTTTAAACCCTCATGTCACAAGAAAAAAATGTTGAATTGAGTTTTAAAGCACTTATTATTTATCTATCTTGAAAATATTATAGTTTTACTGTTATTTTTATAAAATAAAATTATATGACACAAAATTTTTTATTTTTATCAATTTTTTCATTGGATTGATCGCATAATTTTAAAATAAAATAAAAAATTTTTACTAAATTTTGCTTTTAAAAATTCTAATTTTTAAATAACAATATAACAAATTGCTCTTTTGTCAAAATAAAGAATGAAAATAGTATTGGTTTATGTAAAAATTTTTATCGTCATGGATGAACGTTCTAAAGCACATCATTTTCACAATATAAAAAGGTTGATTTTAGTTTTTGAAAAATAAAATCTTAAAGATAAATAGAATGAGAAAAGTTCAAAGTTTAGTTGCTTTATTTCTTTTAAGTATTTCATTAAGTGAGTGCTATTTAAATTCAAATTCAGAGTCACTATTAGACGATCTAATAGAAAAATATTTGGAAAGCAAAAGATACTTTAAAACAAATCAAAAGCCTAAAAGTCAATGGATGTCATTTAATGCATCATTTTATGCTAGAGAAAGAGTCAAAGACAACATGCCAGCTTCAGGAATCAGAGGTTCTACTTTGCAAGAAGCGGTTAGGGGCCTTGGCATGCTACAAGTTTCAGTTGATCCAAGAGAAATTCCGCTTTATTCAAGGTTTAGAGTTAAATTATGGGATGGATGGACTGTTGTTCCAGCTATTGCTCTTGATGTTGGTCCTACAAAGCGGCTAATTGATATTTACGTTGACAAAATAAGCGAAGCTATCAATTACGGAATTAGAAGAGTTCAAGTTCAAATTGTTGACTACTAAATAATTAACATTGAAGAATGATTCTCTAAAAAAATAAACCAAATAAAACACTTTTATAAATTGACATAATTTTAAACTGTAAAATTAATTTTATTTTATTTGATTATCAAAGGTTAAAGGATCATCTCGACTGTTTGTATAATATATAAATTAATTTTTATCTTTTAATGATGATAAGTTTCAATATGCAGAAACATTTTTAATAGTAAAAATTCAATGTTAAGCTTAATTTTTTTATGTCTGCAAAATTCTGCAAAAATTTTATTCATGCACAATTAATTAACTAGTATCAACCCGATAGGTTAGGTAAAAGGTTAAGATTCGTTATCCTATTTAAACAAGTATAAAAGATAACAGAAGATTATCTTTCGATTATTAGAGAATCAGATTTCTAAAAAAACTTAAATATGAGAAAATCTGATTATTCAAAATAAAGCAATACACAGAAAGGAAAGAGGCCTTCATAGAAAATATTAAAATTTTAAATTTTCAAGAATTAATATTTTCAGGCGTTCATTGAATTGAGCAATTTTCATAAAATTATTGAAATAAATAAAAATTGTTGGCAACTAAGTAAATTTTCTTTTCAGTATTGGTAAAAAAATTTGACGTGTTAACATGTGATTAGAATTTCATGTAGAATGAAATTACTTTAATTTCCTACTCTTGATTTGAGATATAAAATGAGGTGCTTCAAAAGAATGTCGAAAGAAAACCTTATCAGTGTTAGACCAAAATTCAATGGGTTCTTTAAATGGAGAAATATTTCAAATACCATCTAGTTAGATGCAAGTTGATACACCTATTTTTGCAAGTTGATACAAGTTGATGCATTTGGTACAGCACCAAAAATCAAGAAATAAAATATTAGAAAAATTTATTTTTTATTATTTTATTTTTTGTTTTAAATTCGAGTGTTGATACCGCATTAAATTAAGAATTTTAGATTTTGATGCGGACCTAAACCCGTGATTACGCTATTAGACCATACATTCAAAATTAGAAATGCTACTGCATGGACGAAATGAACTTTGGTGCATGGTCCAAAAGCGTGTCTTAACTTGTGGTGCAGCATAATCGAACGAGGGAATACGGTAATTTTGTAATTGAAAAATTCAATTTAGCTTTTAATCAATTTAAAATGCCTGTATTTAATAATCTAAACTTAATTTACAAAAGAGCGTGTAAATTATTTGATAAAAGACAATTTCCCCTATCTAATCGATTTTAGCCCCAGACAAAATTTTATGCTGTTTTTGAATTTTTTAAAATATTTAGGAAACAATTTTGCTAAAAGTTCTTAAATACTAAATTAAATGCGAAATCTTTTTTAAAATAGATAAACATACTGACACTATATTAAAATAGCAGACAAAAAAATAGCGAGTTCAAAATAGCCAAATTAAATAAGCATAATTAAATTAGCTTGTAATTAAAAATAGCGTGAAAAATAGCAAAAAAAAAAAAAAAAAGCTAGTTAAAAACAGCTGATTTAAAATAGCTTATTTAATAAGTAAATTGAGTAAATTTTTTTTTTAATGGCTACTAATCAATTAGATTCTTTGATTGATACGTTTGATAATCTAAAACTAGCTACTGGTATTATTACTTTATCACAAAAAAATAAACCTCAATTAGCTATCGATGGATATTTTTTTCGAATTAACTATGAGAGTGAATCTAAAGTTACTTGGCGATGTGTTGATCAGTTTTGTAAAGCCAAATGTTCAACATCCGACTGTGAGGTTGGTAAAGGATATAATGTAACGTACACCGTGAATGAACACCCACACGGCCCAGATCTTACTAGTCTTGCAATAAAAGAAAAAAAATTAAGGAGAAAACTACAGCGATTGCTAAAGTAGTACCAAATGTTGCACCAAGACAAATCTTGACTAATTTTGTCACTGAAATTAAAGATAGTGATTCAATTGCTGTTATACCGACATACAGTGCTGATCGCCAAGTGATCAATAGAATTAAAAAAAAATTAGACCCGAATATCCGCCTGAACCAAAATTACTAGCAGACATTATTTTTCCCGATTTTCTGACGGTTACTCATGAAGATTTAGAATAATTGATTAATTGATTTTTTTTGCTATTTTAATCGATGCTATTTAATAAAAGACTTTGCTATTTTAATTAAGCTTTTTTTAAACTTGCGATTTTTTACCTGTGCTATTATGAATTATGTTATTTTAATATCTGCTATTTTAATCCCCTGTGAAAATACTAAAATTAACAAAATTATATATCATGACCTTGAGTGGCATCTCTAAAGATGTGCCTTTGGGAGCAAATAGAAAGAAAGGTAGACCTGGAAAAATAGGAGAGCACTAATGGTTCAACCTTCTGAACTTCAAGATACAGAGAATAGTGATAAATAATAGCTAAGTAAATTGAAGCCATTTAATTTAAAAGATCAGACATTTTAATTTAAAAAAAATTTATTTATAAGAAAAAAATCGATCTAATCTAATCTAATCCTAATCTAGATGTGTTAGCTCAATTATTTTTTAAATTTAACTTAAAATTAAATTTTATTCTTCTTCTAAAATTGGTAAGCATTTGTATCATCATATTTTAACTTATCTAATGATTTGTGCAAATTTGACTTATAAAAACTTTAAAATTAAAAACTTTTTTTTTTTAAGAAATATTATTTTCGTTCAAAAATTTATTTCACATTAAAAAAATACTAAATTTAATTATAAAATTCAACTTGAACTTTTTTCCTTCCGAGAAGAATAGCTTCGGAAGTTGTATCAACAAATATGTCAATAATATTATTTTTCACTGATCCACCGACATCAAGAGCAATGGCTTTGACAGTTTCGCCCCCATCCCAAAGCTTCACATTGAAGCGAGTAAACATTGGTATCACTTTTGGATCAACAGCAACCTGCAAAAGTCCATTGCCGACCAAAGCTTCTCTGAGGGTCGAACCGCGTACTCCACTTGAGGGCATATGTCCATGTACCTCTTCTTTAGAATAAAAAGTAGCCGTAAAGTCAGTAAGTCTCGATCTCTTCTGAATTCCCCTCAGATACTTTTGTATTATGCTACTTAAATCAGCATTGTCAAAGCTTTCAGGAACCAGAGCCCGCTTAGATCGACTGCTTTGAATGCAATCCAAGATACTGGCTAACAAAAAGAGTTGTATCATATACTTGATCATCTTATATTTTGGTTCAAACAAGTCTAACCGATGCAAATTTATATACAACCTAAAACTCTTGAACCAAAAAAAATATTTGCCTTTAACAAAAAAAAATTGACAACTAGTACAATAAATTTTTATTTATAAAATATTTTAAAAAAATTGTCAAATAGAAAAAAATTTTATCTACTATCCAGACGCAATTTTTGTAGCAAATGCTGTCAATACTGATTCTGTTCCTTTAAAAGTGAGCACAGTTTCCATATTTACAAATTCTACTTGCTCATTTTCATCTAGGTCTAAAAAAACATTTAAATTTTATATTTTTTAATTTTATATTTGTCACTTATTATAATAAAATTTAAAAAAAAAAATTGAAGATCGATTAAATTAGTGATGAAATCGAATATGCATATTGGAACCGATATTTGAATAAGTTGCTTTTCTAATGAAAATCAGCTTCAAATATAATTTTTGAATGTTTATAAATTTAAAAAATATACTCAAATATCATTTTAATTTAAAAATTGATTCTGAAAAACATTCGAAAAAGAAAAATTTTGCATCAAAAACTGAACATAATGAATATTTGATTTATTAATTAAAAAAAAAAAATAGTAGAAAAATAAAAAAATTTATAGGAAAATTTGAATTTAAGAATATTCAAAAAATAAATTGAATTTTGATGCCATTTGGACACCAATATCGATGTCAGATTTTGGTAAGTCATCAAAATTTTTCTAATAATGTTTTGTCCTTATATTAAAATAAGCTGTTCTTAAGGAACTGTCAATGAGTATAAAAAATTCTAATGAAAATCTGATAAAAAATGAGATATTTTTACTTAATTTTTTTCTAAAACTTAACAGGCTCAATATTTTAGCAGTTTCTTGGCTGTATCAATAGAATTCTTATTTAAGTATTTAATTTTTCGTAAGCCTTATAATAAATGACAGATAATTCTATTATATAACTCATATTAAATCATATTTGCTGAAAGGGGAGCGTGAAATCTCCAAGCAGCTGGTCTTAATTGGCTATTTGTACAATAAATAAATATTAAATCATAAGTTGTGCACTTATAAAACATACAAAACAAAAAAAAATCATTGACACTAGAAAGCCTGAGGGGTTTTTAAACCCTCTTTTAAATATTTTAAACTTGAATTATTTACCAAAGCTACCATAGTGAGACTAAATTTGGCTTCGCTTCCCAGGCCTGACTAAAATCTCTACTGGAAAACTTAAATTTTTTTCTTATTTTTTAAATAAATTTTATTTATTCCTCTTTAAACTTTAATTTGAAATATAATTTTGTATTTAATAAGTCGGTCTTTTTATAGTGTTAAAAACAAAGATTTCTTGAATTATAAATTAATAATTGAATAATTAATTTTTAAAGCATTTTATTCAAATTTTAATATTTTTAAATTTTTTAGTTGATTTTCATCTAAGTTCAAATTGCTTTTTAAATTTAAGTTAAGTTCGAATTTAATTTCAAAAATTAAAATAAATCAAATCAAATTGCCCTTACAAATTTTTTAATTATTCAAGTTTCAATTTGTGTGAAAAAAACTAATTCGATTTCATCACTAGATTAAATATATCCCATTTTTTAAGTGACTAAATTTGGCTATACAAACAAGGTTGTAGAACTAGTCCCTTGCTAAACTTTATAAATAAAAGCTTAATATTAAGCTGATGAGGTAAATATTTTTTTACTTTAAAAAAAATTCAAATTTTATTTTTGGCAAAACTAAAAAACGTTTAAAAAATAAACGCAGACAATTCTGTTCATCTGTTAATTAGATGCATATAAATACAAAAATTAATAAACAATTAAGAAAACAAGACTCTTGGAAACAAATCGAAAATTTTTTTTTTTGCTTTAACTTGAAAATAAATTTATTCTATTTTATCTAAAGTCATCTTAGATAGGAAGAGAAGTCTTACTTGATTGAGTTTTATTCTTGTGAGAAGGGGCATAAAATATCATCACGGCAGATACATAAATATTCCACATTCCATAAACACTGGTAAAAAAAGCACCAGTGTAATTAAACTCTGTTTCTTGGTCGCCGAATCTCCAATTTGTTTCATTAATATTATTCATCATGAAGAAAGCAATTGTCATTCCGGCACATAAAAGAGTGTAAACAAGTAAAAATTTAAATCTATATATTATTCCCTTAGGTAATAATCAGCTAAATTTAGTACTTCATTTTTTGACAATCAGACTTACTTGGTAAAATGCGCGTCTTAATTTATTCATTGCGGGAAGCTGCGATTGTTTTGTTCGAAAATTTAAATATACCTTTACAGTTAAATAAAGCAATAGCCCGAAATAAAATACACCACTGGCACAAGCAATCAAAATAGACACAGTCTTTAAATAAAATTTTTTTCTAAATAATTTAAAAATTTTTTTTTTAATTTTTACTGCAAGATTATGCCCATAAGTAGTGTCCCATATGTTGTAGAAAGGATCATATAATTGCATACCCCTTTTAATCATAAATTTAAGATAATTTTAATAAAAATTTTTTTCTTTTTTATTTTATTATTCAAAAAATGGAAGCAAAAAATAAAAAACCAAACAAATGTCATTTATGTTATTTTGAGATTGAAAAAGATTTTAAAATAGCAAATAATTAAATTACTTAAAAAATACTAAATAAAGCTATCTTTATAGTGTAACTATTGTTTTTTTCTTTTTTAATTCTTTCAAACCTAAGATTAAAAAATAACCAAAAATTTTTTTTGACTAATATTTCAATAATTCTTTGTTTTAAATTGGGAAATATTATTAAAAGATTCAAAAATTTGTTAATTAAAAGTTTAATATTAATTCAAACTGAGAAACGTAAACATGAAAGACCAGGAAACAACTAATAATTATTTTTTAACTTTTTGAAACTAAAAATTCATTAAAAATAATTTTTTACAATACGAAAAAATATTTCTAAATTTAGCAAGACAATTTTTTTTACATTATAATCTCTTAATTAATTGAATACCTCTTATGTGCTTGAAGTTTAATTTCTTTTTAAAGCATTTAATAAAACTTTGGCCTAAAAGGCTTCGGTTTATTAAATAAAAATAAAAAATTAAGAAATTAATAGGGAATATCTTTAAATTAATTTTTTAATAGATTTTAATCTTAAAATAATTTTTCTTATTATAAAAAAATGAATTATTTTTAATTCTAAATTTGCTATTGGAATAGAAAATATAATTGTATTTGAACTTAATTAAAAATGGAATAAAATTTTTTAAAAAAAATTTTTTTTTTTAAAAACTTTTAAGTCAAAACAAATTTCTTTACAAAAATACCTGTTGCTTAGTTCAAAAATCAATAAACTAATGCATCCCAGCCAAACAATTCCAACATATTTCCAATAAGACTTGATATTTGGACAAGAACTAATTGAATTATCATCCTAAACAAAAAAAAATGAATTCTACTTTTAAAATTAAGCATGATTTTCTTACTACAAAGTGTTCGCCACAAAAAACTATCCAAAATGTGAATAAAACAGAGTAGAATATTCCCTGACGCAAATCTGTGTATAAGAGCATCCATTTTAGATCAAAATACAAAGTCAGCCATTCAACTGGAACTAAATTTTTTTAAATTTAGAAAAAAAATTAAAATATTGAGTTGTTCTCTTACGATTCAACAAGCACACAGAAATTCCAAGAGCGAACAAAATTCTTTCTAATAAATTTGATTTTCTGTCCAATTTTACAATTCTATTCCAATACCAAATCATTATGATTAAAACAATAGGGAACATGCATGTTTTCATTATGAACCACATGCGTGTAAAACCTCCAGTTTGGTAAATAAACTAAAAATTAAATTAAAATTAAAAAATACTCAGTATTAAATCAATAGTTACAGTCAGAACTAATCTGACTTCGGGTAATTCGCTCTCTAAATACAAAGTTCTGGTCGAATCTTGATGGTAATTCAAATAATCAACAATATTGGACTCTCCAAGTCTAATATTAATGGCATAAAATTCATGATGAACACTTCCTAGCTCGAACAATTCAACCATGTCACAATCAAGTGAATACGGATTCTTAAAATATTTCAAATTTTAAATAAAATTTGTTTTTTATTAAGATCAACTAATTTTTTTAAAATAGCTCTACAAAAATTAAAAAATTTGTACAAAATTTTTTCTTAATTCAAAGTTGACTGTCCTAATTTAAATAAGCTTAAAAAATTGAAATAAAATCATGTAAAATTTTCTTTAAACACAAAATTTTTTAATTTTTTTTAAATTTTTTCAACAAGCTGCTTGATTATTTGTTGGTCTCTGCAAAAGGGATATAACCTTTCTAGGACTATCCGTAAAATTTTTAAAATTAATCTAACAATGATTGATTTTTACTATGTTCTACCTCACTCAAGAAAAAGTTCTTTCAACAACAAAAAAAACTTATGTGTTACGTCCTAGTTTATATCTTGAATATCTTTTTTTCTTTTATTATGCCACTTTTTTTAGTCAATCTTTCTAAAAATCAGCAATAATAAATTGACTATTTTATAAAGAAAAGATTAGTTTAATTAAATTTAAAAAATAATTTTTGATCCATTAAATGGGTTCAAGTTCGGAAAGCTTACTTTAAAGCAGGTGAATTTTTTTTGAATATTTGACTGGGCCATTGGTTGCCACATATTATCCATATCGTTAGAATTACGATATGCCAGACGAACATCCATAGGAATTAAGTGCTCAATGGCAGTCTCATTTAGTTCTAAATTTTTCAATTTATTGTAGATTTTGGGCGGAAAAACGACTTGCAATTGCAAAATTGAAGACATTGTCTGAAACCATCTATACAATTTAAGCACTTGATTGTCTCTTGGCAGCGGAATTTGAAAAGCATACACAATTTCTTTTTGTTTTGTATTTAATATTATATTACTCTAATTAACAAAAATTAAAATAATTTAAAATAGATATTAATAAAATACACGATGATCAACTTCAATTCTGTCACAATTGGACAAAGGTCTGCCCAGATAATCTCTAAGATAGAAAAAATCATTTTGTCTTTGACGCTTGAAGGTACCAGAATCTTTGCACATAATTCCCTCTACACTTTCGGTATGGGTAGCATTTGGAACTAAAAATTCATTAAAGCTGAATTTAAATTTTTTTTATTAATATTACATTTTAGAGCGCCTAGGAGAAAGAATAAAATTTGAGCTAAAATGAGTATGGTAACAAGAACCGATAGCTTGCGACCACTAAGTCTCTCTAATATCACTCCGTTTGCTGACATTTAATAAAAATTAAAAAAAAATTTATTTGAAAATAAAATTTTATTTAAATTTAATGATGTATTTTTTGTTGTCTTATTAGTTAATTAATCAGCTTTTTTTTTTTAATAAGATAATGTTAAGATTATACTTTATTGAAATATTTTAAATTTTCAAAGTTTATTTTTGCATAACTTAAAAGCAAAAAAAAATTTATACATATTCAATAAAAAAAGAAATTTATTTTTTTTTAAAAGAAAATCAAAATGTCTTTTAATTTCGGTTCAAATACTACTAACGCGACTGGGAATACAAACACAGGTACTAATCCAACTGGATTTAGCTTCGGTTCATCAGCAACAGCTAAAACAGGATCAAATATATTCAGTAGCTTAACAAACTCCGGTACGCCATCAGCAACATCCTCTTTATTCGGTTCATCAACAACTTCAAAACCAGCAACTGGCTCGACAGGATCCGGATTCTCTTTTGGAAGCTCCACAGCAGCTCCTAGCACTTCTACTAATACAGGATTAAATTTCGGTCAAACAGGATCATCAAGTGGCACTAGTGCAAATACTGGAATTAAATTTGGCGGATTCGGATCAACTTCTCAACCTTCGAACACTGCTGGATTAGGCTTAGGTCAAGGCTCAACAACATCCACAACTGGCAATTCAGGAACAGCTTTTAATAAACCAGTTTCATCAACAGGAACAACTTTTGGCTTTGGAACTAATCTATCTTCTAGCTCATCAAGCACTAATCCTGCCACTGGTTCTACAGGTACAACTGGATCTAGTTTAAACTTCGGAAGTTCAACACCAGCACAATCAGCATCTACAATTTCAACTGGTACAGGATTTGGTTCAAGTACTAGTACAGGATTTAATATTGGTGGTACAAGTACAACAACGCCAGCTGCTTCAACAACTACCACTAGCACAGGTACTGGACTCGGTTTAAATGGTTTAAGTACTGGAACAGGTTTTAAGTTGGGAACAACAACGCCAGCTGCTTCAACAACAACTAGTGGAACAGGATTTAATATTGGTGGTACAAGTACAACAACGCCAGCTACTTCAACAACAACTACTGGAACAGGATTTAATATTGGTGGTACAAGTACTACAACGCCAGCTGCTTCAACAACTACCACTAGCACAGGTACTGGACTTGGTTTAAATGGTTTAAGTACTGGAACAGGCTTTAAAATTGGGAGTACTAGTACTAGTACACCAGCAACTTTATCAACTAGCTCTAGCACAGGTACCGGTTTAGGTGGAACTGGATCAAGTACAACCAATAGTGGTTTAGGATCTGGTACTTCTTCTTTAACTTCAACAATAGGAGCCAAACCGGGATTTAGTCTAGGTGGAACAGCTACAAGCGCTCCAGGTTCAGGAGGTTTAAGCTTTGGAAGTTCCTCAACATCCTCAACATTACCAAAGCCAACTACTGGTTCAACAATTTCAACAACTCCTGCTCCTACTTTGACATCGGGTTCGACAACTACAACCAATCCACCCATTACTTTCAAGGTTCTCGAAGATTACATAAATAAATGGATGGGTGATTTGGACACACAAGAAAAGGATTTTATCAATCAGGCCACTCAATTGAATGCTTTGGATAAATTGATGATTGAAAATGGTGAAAAAGTAAAACAAAAATAAATTAAATAAAATAAAATAAAAGTGTTTTATTTTGTTCTTTAAATTTATTTAAATTTAGATTATTGATTTAAATAGCGAATTGACTCGTTTGAATAATGAACAAGATCAGTTGGAACAAGATTTGAATTTTGTGTATTCACAGCAAGATGATTTAGAGAAGGCAATAAAAAAACTTGAGACTGGAATTGAACAAATGCCAATGATACCTCAGCAAACAAGCGACACAAGCCGAATAGAAATGTACAAAATGCTAATAGAAGTAGATAATCAACTTAAATCGATGTCTATCGATTTAAAAGAGGTTGTAAGACGATTGAATGAAACCAATGTCAATTTGAATGATCCATTGGTTCAAATAAGCAAAATACTAAATGCTCATATGGATTCTCTAAATTGGATAGAGGAAAATACAAGTAGACTTTTACAAACATAAAAATTAAAATAAATCAATTTCAACTGAATTTTGGTTTTAAAGGTCTTATTCAAAGTCAAGTGGATAGTTTGGACAAAATGGTTAATGATCGATTAAAAGAAACAGATCGAAATAGAGATGAATCATTTAGTAGATATTTGTATTTAAAATAAATTTAGTACAAACCGATAAATAATGTACAATTAAAAAAATTTAATTTTAAATTTTACTTATATGATTTTATAAAATATTATAATTAATTTCGTTTATTTAATATAACGAATCTTAATAAATGATATGAATTAATTAAATACTAAATACTAAGCCATCAGACTACTAACAATTTTAAAGACAATTTAAAAATTCAAGGTCATTAGTAAGACAAATTGATTATAAAAGACGTATTTTTTTTAATTTTGTTTAAAAACTCAATCTTTGGCCATATAGAGTAAAAGACAATTTCAATTAGAGTAAAAGCGGAGTTTTTGGCTTTTACTCTTAGAGTCGTGAACACGAGTTTACGCTAAATGAAAGTATTAAAAAATTAAAATTGAACAGCCACTTGTAGTTTTCTAAATTTTTTTTCTTTTATTAAAAAAAATTCTAAAATAGTAACTATTCAGAATATTAAAGAAATGGTAAAACAGATAAAAGAAGACGAATTTTATGCTCATGCTCAAAATTTATCTTTTTAAAAAGTTTTTAACAGACGATGAATATTTTCAACCACAAAAATTCTAAAATATACCACAAATTTAATAAAATATGAACTGATTTATTAGAATAAGAACAATTTATAGAAATAATGAACACATATTAAGAAAATAGAATTTTTATTAGAAAGAAGTAAAAAAAAAGAAAAATACAAACAAATTCATTAAACTAATAATTTTTTTTAATTCTCATCACAAATTGAAGAAAAAAATAATAATTAGAGAACTTGTTTACATTTGTTAACACAATAAAAATATTTCCTTTTTTTTAATTCACCGCCGCATGTTTTACATGTAATCTTTTCAAGAGCAACGTTTTATGAGCTAGCTCTATTAATTCTTTTAATTGGTGGCTGAATTAATTTTTCTTCTTCGTCTTCTTCAATACCAGCCTCGATTGTTTCGATTAAATCAGATGGTTGAGTAATCAATGCTGATTTATTTTTTAAAGAACCACCAGTTTATCTTTTATTTGTCAACGGTAAATCCATGCCAATTGATTTAAAATTTAACAATTGAAGACGATATCCACAGCCAATAATATGAATACATTTGTAGTGCTTCAACCAAAACCAACAAGTACAATGTCTCAATTTGTTTGAAATGATTGAATTTAATGAAAAATTTTCAGCATGATCATTTTAATTTGATCATAAACTACAATTTGCCCAATTTTTTCTATATTATGAAGTAGCCTCGTTTAATAATTTAAACTATCATTTTTTTTTAATTTAATGACACAATATTCTTTAGATTAAATATTTGCTTTACATTAAAAAATTCAATCAAATAAATAAAATTTTACACAATAATTAAAATAATTAGGTTATTAAAAAAAATAAATAAATTTTTTGTTGTAATAATTTTTATATATTACGAGCTAATTTTTAATCTTCATGATATTATCTATTGATTATTTGAATACAAACCGTCAAACTGAATTTTGAGTCTATAAAGCAAAGAAAAATTTTTGATCAAATTTTTATTTTTCAAATGCGCAATCAAATTTCAATGCATCTTTTAAACATTAAAATAATTTTTCTTTAGGAAATTGTGAAAATAGGGAGCATGAGATTTCGGCATTATTAACTAAAGCTCAAACATCAGTTGTTTCACTTTGTTTCATCTTCAGAACAAGCTTTTGAGCTTTTGAACAAAAGTTTTAAATTTTTTTTTGTTTTTGTATTGGAAGTTTTGTATGAAAATTCACAATGCCTTTCATTAGCTTAAAAATAATTTTCTGAAATGTTACAAAAATTTTAAATCTGCGATGAATTTTGATTGCGCTTTTAAAATGTTTTAATCAGAGTTGAAATATGAAATTTGATCAAAAATTTTACTTTACTGTTTATAAGGTTTTTGCTATTTTTCAAAGCAGTTTTGCCAGTTTGTTCATATTCCTAAACCAAGTTTGATTTTTTAGGAGAAGCATAATTTTTATTTTTTTATAAAGATATTTATTGAAAACTGTAAACTTCTAAGAAATGAACTTTAAAAAAAATTATTTTTTTATTTCAAAATTAAAAAACTAAAAAAAAAAAATTCAAAATGATCAATCTCAACAATCAGATAAAAAATTAATTTAGAAAATTAAATGTAATTATCCTGAAAATTATTTGAATCATGAAAATGTTCCTTTTAAATTCATTTTTCTGAATAAAGAGAGTTTTTTTTTAAATTTATAAAGGGTTTGACTTTAAGTGTTTTTTTTTTTATATTTTAAAAGTTTTATTAATCCTAAAAAGGTAATGTTTAAGACTTTAAAAATACTCGGAATATGAGTAATTGTTTTTTTGTTTTTTAAAAATAAATAAATATTTAGAAAAAATTTGCTTTGCAAAAATAAATAACAAAATTAAATATAAAAAAATCTGATTAATCTATTTAAAAATTATTTTTTATTTTAATTGCTTTAAAAATGCAAAATTAAGATTGAAAACAAATTTTAAAAATAAAAAAATATATCAGGTCAAAAGCAAACAAAGTTCTTATCAATACTAATATTAAGAATCTAATTTTAAATATCCTTTTTAAGAAATCAAGTACTTCACGTTTATCTATTTGTTTTTAAAATTAACTCAAACGATTAAATTATCAATTTTATTTTAAGTTGAAAAATGGGTTATCAACATTTATTACTTTAATCCATTGAAAGAAAACTTTGATATTTTTTCAAGTTTACTTCTCTGTCTAAGCGATTAAACAAAAAGTTTTTATATGATAAGCTAAAAACAATAAATCATTGTGGCAAAATTGCTTGTTTCAAACCTCCAATTTTTTTGAACCTCAAATTTTGTGCCTTGATTTTTTGATTAATGATTATTTTTATTCATTTTTGCTTAAGTCCTAGTGCATGCAAAAACTGCTATTCCATTTTTAAATCCTTTGATGTCGGATCAAAAATTAAATTTGAAAAAATTAGTCTTTGTTCAGTTTAAAGCTTTCAAATTCATATTTTGTTATTGGTTTTTGATTTCGGTATTGTAAATTTCTAGAAAAAAATTTTCCCTTTGTTGATAAATAAAAATTTAAAAAAATAAAATAATTTTAAAAAAATGCAACAAAGTTTGTTGCTTCTTTTTACCTTAAATAATTTTTCTTATAAAAATAAAAGACAAAAAATAAAGCATCAATAAGATTTAAATTGATAATTGATTTGGATTCATAAAATTGCAGTATTTTTTTAAATCATTTTATTTTTTTAAATTTTTTTATATCAACAAAGGGAGAATGTTTGTTTGTTTTGTTCTAGAAATTCACAATAACCTTGATTTCGGCATTAATAACAAAATAAATTCGTTATAATTTTTTAAAATTCAGTTCTGAATTAATATTTGGAAAAATAATTTGATTACTCTTTGGAAATTTTATCAGAAGCACAACATTAATAGTTCATCATAGGAATTATTGAGAAATTTTTTAAAAAAATTTATCTACTATGTTGAAACATATTGTGAGCCTAAGCTTGAGATTTTTCTCAAAATTCTTTATTACTTCTAAAGCTGATAACACCTAAATAAAGTCTGTAAGACCAATCCCATAACCTTCTTAATAATTTAACTTAATGCATCGGGGTTTTTTCCAAAAATCATAAATGTAGAAATATGTAAATTTCATAATTCTCAACTAAAAATATATTTATTAAGACTATGAATTTTGTTATATTTAAATTTGTGACTTAAGGTATTATAATTGCGAAAGAGCTTTAATCAAAAATATTTAATCAATCATTTAAAACTCGAATGGATTTGCAGGGTCTACAATGAATGCATTGCTCAAATAGAGAAATATCATATTTATTTAATAAACAACATATTTAAAAACAAAAGAGAATGTTTTGTTTCGTAGTATTTTTTATAAGCTATTATTATGAAACAATCCGGTCCTTTGAAAGTCACTTAATAATTAATTAGCAATTAAAACTTCAATCATCACTTGACTCTGTTTGTTTTGAATAGTGCTGTATACCGTCAATGACGGGCGTCTTTATGACGGGAAAATAAAACTTGAAAATATTTAAAATAAAAAAATTTAGAAGAAAAAAAATTTTTCGACGCGGCCATATTTTGGGTCATAAGGGCACCCAGCAATATTCAAAACATACAGAGTCAACTGATGAATGAAGTTTCTCAACCCAATACATATTCAAAACAAGATGATATTCCAATTAAAACAAAAGCTCAAACAATTCAGTCATAATAGAATTTAAAAAAAAAAATCTAGTATACTTTTTGATTTAATATGTGTCTGTTGGTCATTTTGATATATCACTGAACAAAATTTTGCTTTAAAGAAATAATTTATTTATTTTTATTTATTTATTTGAATTTAATTAACCTTCTTCAGGAGAAGTAAAAATAAAAATTAGAAGAAAAGAGTTCAAAAAAAAAAAAGGATAATATTTGAAAATATTACAGTTGTATGAAAATGAAAAGGAAGATAGTTTCAATTGAACTTTTTGGACCTTAAGTTAT
>VANL01000504.1:0-31566 GCA_006352455.1 Brachionus sp. 'Tiscar' | reverse complement strand
ACTTTATATGCTTTAAAAAAATAATTTAACTTCATTTTTTGTTAATAAAACTTTTTAACCGGTAAAATTTTTTTTTTATTTAAAGCAGGGTTTTTTGAAAATTAATTAGCAATAGATTAAAATATTATCAATTTATAATTTTTATCGCTTTTTGAATTTAACAAGAATTTATTTTTAATTTATTGATATTTAAATAATTTGGCTTCTTATTGTTCTTAAGAAATTAGAACATAAAACGATATATATTTTTTTAATTTTATTAAATTAATGACAAAGAAAATCAGGAGTCTTTTTTGTTCATCTTAAATTGAAAAAAAAACTAAAATTTAATTGGAATTTATAATTGGCCAGAGTCAGCAACAACGATTTTCTTGGTGGTTTTGCCAGATTGTGAACCATACGATTCGACTTTCTTGACAACATCCATGCCTTCAACAACTCGTCCGAAAACAACATGTTTGCCATCTAACCAAGGACATGGGACAGTGGTCAAAAAAAATTGACTTCCATTGGTGTTTGGACCAGCGTTGGCCATCGAAAGCATACCTGGACCGGTGTGTTTGAGTTGAAAGTTTTCATCTTCGAATTTGGTTCCGTAGATTGATTTACCTCCAGTGCCATTGTGGTTGGTAAAGTCACCTCCTTGGCACATAAAGTTTGGAATTACTCTGTGGAAACAACTGCCTTTGAAGCCAAATCCTTTTTCGCCAGTGCACAAAGCTCTGAAATTTTCAGCAGTCTTTGGTACAATATCGGCGTGCAATTCCATGATGATACGACCTAATGGTTGACCATCGGCAGTGATATCAAAAAAACATCTGGGTGAACTCATTCTAATTACTTTGGCTGCTTGCGCTGATAGTGTAAAAAATAAACGCATAAAATCTAAATTTAAACAAAATTTATACTATCTTTAAAAAGTCTAGGAAAAGTTCATAGAAACACCTAATCTTGATGAATCATGCGCTTTGCAAAATATAAAAATATTGATTTAAAAATAAGAAAAAAAACGTCTATTTAAGTTTCTAGTACAGTACATGTTAAAACCTTAGCATCTTATGCTATATTTTCTTGGTTTTATCCATAGAGACATATTTAGCTTAGACTTAAGGAGAGGAAAATGCTTTTTGAGCTTTAAATAATTTGCACGTTTACTTAATTTTTTAAGAAACAGTTTCATTCTATAACAGTTCTTAATTTACAAGCTTTATTTATAGACAAGCCCCAATTAACTGGTGTCGTGCAGTGTCTTCATCTTTTTTGTTAATTTATTAATCATTTTATTTTTAATCACATGATAAAGCAAAATTCGAAAATTTTGTCTCAATTTATTATGCTTTAAAAAAATTAGGATTTTTTTTTAATAATTTTTTTTGTTCAAAATCAGATATAAAAGATTAGTTAATTGTTAACAATATTTGATAATAATGATAAATTTGTCCTTTTTTTTTATATTTTTGAGAAATAATTATAGGTTTTTTTAAGGTTAGTTTTGAAAAGTGAAGGTTAAGCTTTATTTGGACCAGTTAAGCGTTCAAAGTTTTTGTATTAGTAATCTTCATTGAATAAATATTTTATTTAAATTTATTTCAAAAATTTTCCAAACAATAAAAAATTATATAATTGCTTATTTCATAAAAAAAGAGAGAAAAAAAATAAAATTTATAAAAGCATTTATCTTTAGTAAAATTTATTTTGATTTATTTGAAGAAAATTATCGAAAATATATGATTCAATACGTTTTTTTGTTCTCATTGAATAAAATATTAATATATTTTTGTTTTTTAAAATTTTGGTGAATAAAGTAAATTTAGAAATTGTTCATTATAGAAAAAAAATTGAATTAAATAATTTTATAAATAAATAATTTAATATAAAAGATAGAAATTGAAATATTTTTTAAAATATAAATTATCAGTCTGAATCAATTTTTAATCTTATTTATAAAATTTTTCCTTTATTTCGAATTTAAAAACGATTGCTTGTTTTTTTTTAAATAAAAATTTTCTACTCATTTAGACATCATGTGAATTTGACTTCAATTATTGATTTTCCAGTCTGATCTCAAACTTTTGAATTTTTTTTTTGTTAAGAAATAAAGAAATTAACTTATTTTTGTTTTTTTTTTTCAAATTTATAAGACAAATATTTTGGTGAATAAAGTAGTAGTAGAAATTTTTCAGTCTTGCAAAAAACTGAAGCTAAAATAAAATTGTTTCGAATTTGCAAGCACATTTTTTATCTGCAGATAGACGAAAAATTTTCTGTATACCTCAAATTGAAAGCTCTTGCGAAAAAAATTAGTTGAGTTTGTTCTATAGACGTTCTAAAAATGGTAATTACTTTGCTATGAAAAAATTTTCTCAAATTATATTGAATCTTAATTAATCTTCAGAGTCACCGAAAATTTGAGCACCCAAGATGCGGTTCTTTGGGTTTTTTGCCAAAAAAAAGATCGAGAAGAATCCGTGGTAAATGCAAAGCTTTTCCAAAAGATGATCCTTCAAAGCCAGTTCATTTGACCGCCTTCATCGGCTACAAAGCCGGTATGACCCACATTGTTCGTGATGTCGACAAGTTGGGCTCAAAATTGAACAAAAAGGAAACAGTCGAGGCTGTGTCAATCATCGAAGCCCCACCAATGGTCATTGTCGGTGTTGTTGGCTACATTCAAACACCAAAAGGCCTTAGAACTTTCAAGACCGTTTTCGCCGAACACTTGAGCGAAGACTGCAGGAGAAGATTCTACAAAAACTGGTAATTTTTATAAATTAACAAAAATCTAATGGTTTATAAAAAATCGCTCCCTAAAAACATTAAGGCGATAAAATAAGAGTTCCTCTATTCGCTGAATATGAGCTCTAAAAATTAAATATTTTTCCTCTCTTGGACTCTTGTCTCTTATCGAGACGACGAGGCCATGATGAAGTACTTATAAACCTGCTGTGGCTAGACAATTCTAGCCATAGTGTCATTAGATCCGTTTGCCCGAACATGGTATCTAAATTACAATCATCATCAAGGTACAAATCAAAGAAGAAGGCTTTCACCAAATATTCTAAAAAATGGAAAGATGATTTGGGCAAAAAAGAAATCGAAAAAGACTTTGCTAAAATGACCAAATACTGCCAAGTCATTCGTGTCATCGCTCACACTCAAGTATGTTAGTTTTTTTTGTTACCAAATTGGGTTAGAATGATGATACTTGGCCTTGGAAGAGGTCATTCGGAGTTCATAATGCCGATATCCCATTATTTGCTGCCTTCCGTCTGATTAACCCATAATTTTTTATAAAAAAAAATTACAAATAAAAATAATCTTTAAATTAATTAGATGAAATTGTTGAAAAAAAGACAAAAGAAAGCCCATATTATGGAAATTCAATTGAATGGTGGTTCAGTTGCTGACAAAATTAAGTTTGCTCGTGAACACTTTGAAAAACAAGTTACAATTAGCCAAGTTTTTTCACAAGATGAAATGATTGATTGCATTGGTGTAACCAAGGGTCACGGTTACAAGGGTGTCACCTCAAGATGGCACACAAAGAAATTGCCCAGAAAGACCCACAAGGGTTTGAGAAAAGTCGCTTGTATTGGTGCATGGCATCCAAGTAGAGTATCTTTTACAGTTGCCAGAGCTGGTCAAAAAGGATACCATCACAGGACTGAAATCAACAAGAAAGTATACAGAATTGGTTTGGGCTCAGATAAAGCCAATGCTAAGACTGAATTCGATCCTGTAGAAAAATCAATCACACCAATGGTGAGTTGAATTGTTTTTTATTTTATTTTATTAAACAAAAACGAATCAATGATGAAGCGAGAAGCGTCTGAAGTAACATTTGCGTTGGAGCCAGAAATGGATGAACCCACCAACGCGGTGTTGCAGTCATGTTTTACAGCTTACCCGAATGGGTTGTCTGAAGATTCGTCTAAAAAAATTAATTAATTAAATGAAAGTTTAACTAAATTTTTTTGTTCAGGGTGGTTTCCCACAATATGGTATTGTTCGTCAAGATTATATAATGGTAAAAGGTTGTGTCATGGGTACCAAGAAACGTCCAATTACTTTACGTAAATCTTTGATTACACAAACCAAGCGTGTTGCCTTCGAAAAGATTTCCCTCAAGTTCATCGATACATCTTCCAAATTCGGTCATGGTCGTTTCCAAACTGCCGAAGAAAAGAAGAGTTTTATGGGTCCTATGAAGAAGGACAAACTTGCCGCCGACAAAGCTGCAACCAAAGCTTAAATACCGCAAAAATAATAAGCATTTATTTATTTGTATAAGCTTTAATTATTTCAAATAAATTAATGTTGAAAATTTTTTTTTTATTTTACTTTATTTTAAATATTTTCAATTTTCTTTATACACTTGAGACAATATTGCTAAGAATAGAATAATATAATATAGTCACAAACCAAAAAGACTAATTTTGCATAAACTGCATATCTTGTCAACGAAATCCTGAAAGAGCTTCTCTTGGTCAAGTTTTTTTTCTTCTTGGAATTAAAAAAAGAAAATTATTTAATAAGCAACAAAACACATTTTTAGAATTCAATTTTTGATGAAAAATTATAAGAGCATATTGCCACATGGTATATTGATGGATCTTCTACCGTATTCCCTCGTTCGATTATGCTGCACTAAAAACTAAGACATAGAGATTAAAATAACAAATAAAATATTTTTTAGCATTAGTGAGATGTGCTTTGGTGCATGGTCCAAAAGTTGGTAGCTTAGCTGATGATGCAGCATAATCGAACGAGAGAATACGGCACTTGTAATTTATAAAACCTTGTTGATTAAATATTTTAAATTTGTCATCTACATAAAATAAACTGTCACCTTTGTTTTTGTTTTAATTTTTCACTATAAAAATATTTAATTTGTTGATATATTAGTATTTAGCAATCATTCAATTAAATTATGGAAAAAATTAAATAGTTTATATAAATTTTATTGAAAATAATCATACAATTTTGAGTCTTATTCGTTCCAAAAGATTTATAGCAATATTGAAACAAATTAGTATTATTCAAAAATTTTAATAAAAATAATTTTTTTTTTAAATAATCTTAATTTTTAATTAAAAAAGAAGAATAAAAGGTAATGACATGCATGGTAACACATCTTAATAAACAAAATTTTGAAGTGATGTCGCAGTCGATTTGAGGACAAAAAGTGATTTACATTGATGAGAAATTGTAGATGCTAGATGTAGACTTTTTTTAGTGTTTTTGTAATCAAAAATATTTTTCAAAAAAATAAAAGTAATTCTTTATTAAAAATCATAGAATCTATAAAATACGAAAAAGAAATATTTATTTAGAAGTTGATGGAAGATTGATTATCCAACGAGCATATTCAAATCGACATTAATTCTTATTAAAGCGTTAAAAAATGCCCTTCGAATATTTAAAAAAAATATCTAAATAAAAAAAATTAAAACTTATTAAAAAATATTCAATAAATAAATAAATAAAATGTCAATGTTGGCAGTTGAGTATTAGTTCTTGTCCATATTGGAAAAAAAAATCATTTGCATTTATTGAATTTCTTATTTTCCCAACACTTGATTTGAGAATCGAAAAAAATGCTTCAAAAATTTACCGTAAAAAAGCCTTACCAGCTTTACCATCTCAATTTAATAGATAAATAAAAATTTTATCAATAATTTTTAAAAATTATAAAAATTGATGACTTTGAATTAAAGGCTTAATTGATTACGACATGTTCATTTTTAAACACTTAAATTTCTGATTCTATCACTAATTTTACTTAATGATTTTATTTTTACAAGCAGAATTTTATAAATTCTAATTTTATTTTAGATTAAAGATTAATAGAGAACTCTGAAATATATCAAATTGTAAAAAAATCAATAAAAACATAACAAGTCAATTATTTTGTGTTATATTGTGTTATATTTCAACCTCTGGCCTTTTTTCCTACGTGGTTTCGGCTTTTGACCTAAAACTGAATCAAAAAATTTTTCTGGAATAACTGTAAGCTTATGACTAACTGCAATCGTTTTTTGGAAGTTACGATATTATCTTCATCTTGGTTACTTTCATTTTAATTGTCATTTTTATAAATAATATTTTCAATTTCGATTTAAATCATTTTGTGTTATGATTAAAGAAAAATAAAAATACAATTGAGAATTTAATATACATTAGAAAATAAAACAAAAATAATAATTGTTAGGAAAATTTAGAAAAATAATTTATGATATCAGTAATATTAGTGATTCAATCAGAAAATTTGATGGAAAAAAAAAAAGCCATTGATTATCATCTAATTCGGAATAAAAACTTAGACGAGTCGTTCTAAATTTTTTTATTAAAAAAAAGGATATGTTTATTTTAAGAACTAAATTTCATTAACTAAGATTAAGAATTTGTTGATATTAAATTATGCATGTCAAATATTTAAGGATTATTTGGTCTAATAATTGTTGTACCATTACTCCACATGCTAATTTGATGGGTACCATTGTTAAATTGTGATTGCCAAACTGATCCTTGACCTGGTTGAATTGGCGCAAATGTTGGAAAAGGGGCAAATGTTGGAAAAGGAGCAAATGTATTGAAATTCATTGGAGGAAAGGTAGGAAATGGTGCAAAAGTTTGATAAGAACCACCATTTGATTGTTGTTGTTGGCTACCAGTTCCACTTTGCTGCTGTCCTGGTCCACTTTGTTGTTGGCCAGTTCCAGATTGCCATTGCCATTGAGAACCTGTACCAGATTGTTGTTGTTGGCTACCAGTTCCACTTTGCTGCTGTCCTGGTCCACTTTGTTGTTGGCCAGTTCCAGATTGCCATTGCCATTGAGAACCTTGTTTAGCAAAAGGTGCAAACGTATTGAAGTTCAATGGAGCAAATGGAGCAAATGTTTGAAATGTGCCAGATCCAGAAGATTGCCATTGAGAACCTGTTCCAGATTGTTGCTGTCCTGGTCCACTTTGTTGTTGGCCAGTTCCGGACTGTGATTGCCATTGAGAACCTGTACCAGATTGTTGTTGTTGGCTACCAGTTTCACTTTGTTGCTGTCCTGGTCCACTTTGCTGTTGGCCAGTTCCAGATTGCCATTGCCACTGTGTTTGTCTTGGTTTTCTCTTATCATCAAGTGGAACGCAAAAAGCAGCGCTCAAAATAATTGAAACAATAAATAATTCTATCTTCATTTTTCTTATAAAAATATTTGGTAAAAAATATTAAATCTTGAATCTTATTTAAATACTAGAAATTCTTTTATTTACTCATAGATTAAAATGTCTTTCGATTCCTTTGTATTTCATTTTAACCTTAAGGTATCAAGTTCTATTTTGAGTAAAGTTCCATTAGTATTGGAATCTAGGTATTTGATATTAGAGAATACAGAATACTCAAAATGATTCGCGGAATTCATTTTTACTTTATATTGACATTTATTTGGGTCGTGATTTTTTTTTATTTTTTTAAGGCAAATACACAGTGTTAAATCATTCACATGTTATTAATTTAATTTCTCAATTTCCTTTGAATAAACGTCTATTTTCATCCTTTTGAAAATTATATTTTTTCCTAAATAATTAATGATTTATTCAAAATTAATTAAGTTAAAGCTTTAACTAAAATAATTATATTTTTTAAAATAAAATTCAACACTTTTTTTAATATAAATTTAAAATAAATCTAATTATAGGTTTAATTGACCAATTTACAAAATGGCTCTTGTAAATTAAAATCACAAGTCAAAAATTAAGGATTTTTTAAAATTTTTTTAAGTTTGAACTGAATTCATGTTTTTTTTGAGTTTTTATGGTTAAATTATAAAAATAATTTAAATTTAATTCAATTTCAAGGTTAATCAAAAGGCTAATATCCTTGTTATAGTCGAATAATTAGCACTTCATTTATTTAATTAAAAATAGATTTAATATTTAAATTTTTTATTATTTTAAAAATAAGATTTTCCCATTATTTTAAGGATTAGTTTACATATGAACCAGATTTATTAGACATATTTATTTTATGCAAAATTAACGAGTCACTAAAAGGTTGCTGTCTAAGACTAGGAATAAAGGTTACCTTTGTTGAAAACAATTTTTTTATGAATTTAATCAGCCTATATAGAATCTTAAATAATGCTTTTAACCATATTAGATAATTAAGATATTTTTTATTTAATTGAAATTTATTTGTGATGATAAAAAAATATCTCAAAATTAATAGCAATATTATTTTAACTTGATCTAAAAAATAAATTTAATAAATTTTACAGGTCTCTAATAACCAAAATTTAGATTTTTAGAAGCCCATTAAAAAAAATATCTTTTTAAAAGAAGATAAATATGCCTAATTAGGATCAATAATTCAATAATTAATAATTCTTTCAAAAAACTAACCCTTGTCCGTCTAAAATCGGGTCAAAATAGACTCATTAACCATTTTAAAACATGAAAAAAAATAATGAATTAAAAACAATGATTTTTCAACTAATAAATTGATTTTTAGTGAATTAAGAACAAAAGACGCTTCTTTGATTTTTGGTTGATATAAAAATCATTAAAAAAATTAATTAAAAAAAAAATTTTCCAAAATTCAAAGATGAAATTTGATATTTAAAATATTTTTTTTAGCATAAAGACTGATTTTTTTATATGAAACTTGTATTAGTATTTAAAAAAAGATGTTATTATTTGGGTAAAAATTGATTGATTCAATTCCTTGTTATAACTTTTATATCTTCGACTGATAAAGGTCAATAGACGTCCAAATTATATCATTGTTTAAGCGAACTTTGGCGTTATAAATTTAAGAACAAAAGAACAGTAAATCAAATTTTCTATATCACTAATATTTTTTGTTTGAAAAAGCATGTTTAAAAAAAATTAAAAATCTCTAAATAAATTAACAAAATTGGTGTGAAGGTTAAATTCCATAAGTTGGCTGTTGTCTATTTGTATTTCTGGGTTAGAATAGACACTAGTGTACAAATGTTCGTGGATCTATATTTTTTTTATTCTAATTTTGCGGAACAGAAAAAGTGTTATTAAAATGTGTTATTAAAAAGGCTACCACGGGACGGAAATGGTAAAATTATTAAGCAAAATAATCTATTAATGTTTTTATGGAGTTTTTTTGAGTTATTAAATCGAATTTTTTATTAAACTTTTACTCTTTATATTTTGTTTATTTTTTTGTCATATTTAAATTTAAAAATTTTGTATTTTTTTTTTAATTGTATACGAGATGAGAGCCTAAAGTGAAAATAGGTCCAAATAAAGGATTTTAAAAGAAACATTAAATTTCAATAATCTCTTGAAAATAAATTGTTATTTAATTTTTAACTTTAAAATCAATTAGATCTTGAAGGAAACAAAAAGAACGGCTGAAAGTTTGTCAAAATGTAGAGTTTTTGATGATCAATAAGAATCAGGGTCGATCATATTGCAAAAGTTAAGGGAAGGCATCAAAACACAACTTTAATTCTAAAAAAGTCGATTTTTCGTATAATTGAGTATTACTTGGCTAAAAACAATTTTAATATTATGATAATATTATATTATTGTAGCCTAAAGTATCAACTATCAATAGAGGGGTCGATTATTATCAGACTTGTTTTTAAGTCACAAGTCTTAAGTCAAGTCAAGTCAATGACTAAAAAAAAATCTTGATATAATAATTTATTATATCAAGATTTTGTAATCATTAGCTATATGAATTTGAATACTATTAACTTTTATGTAAAAAAGATGCAACAACGTATGTTGCACTATGCAGCAGTATTTTTTAAAATATATTTTATTTCAGTTAATTTTTATAAATGAAAATAGTAAGAATTTTTGTTCTAGGAAGTATTTGATTTTGAAATTCACAATACCAATGATCAATTAGTTTTTAATAAAGAAAAATTATTATTCAAACATTTTATAATTAAAGCACAAAAAATTAATCTTCTTTTTTATATAAACCTAAATTTTAAATTCGAGTGTTGATACCACATTAAATTAAGAATTTCAGAGTTTGATGCGGATCTAAACGCGTGATTACAGTATTGGACCATGCATTCAAAATTAGAAATGTTATTGCATGGGCGAGATGTACTTTGGCGCATGGTCCAAAAGCGTGTCTTAACTTGTGGTGCAGCATAATCGGGCATTGTGAATTTTAGAACAAAAAAACAAGAACAAAATTTTTAAATTGAAATAACTTTTTTTCTATAGGTCTAAAACTTGCTCTGCAAAATGTAACAGCTGATACAAAATATGTATCATCCAAAAGTAGTATGTAAAAAAGCTCTGCAATTAAATTTTGAAAAATTCCTCATACATATACTATTTTTGCAGATTTGCAGGATTTTTTCAGAAATAAAAACTGGGTGATACATACTTTGTATCAACTGTTACATTTTGCAGAACAAGTTTTAGACCTATAGAAAAAAAGTTATTTCAATTTAAAGATTTTTTTCTTGTTTTTTTGTTCCAAAATTCACAATGCCACATAATGCCGGAATATGGTACTTTAAAATACACTTGTAGAAATACTGATGACTTATCCTTCACGATTTTAAAAATTATTTTAGATGAGACATTACATTTTCTTCTCGTATAAAGATCAATATTAATGTACCTAGCTAATTTTCAGTAATTGTTTAAAAATAAATTCTTTTATTAATTTAAAGAGATGTTGAAATTTTTTCCTATAAATATAGGCATGTTTAAAAGTTAATTTAAATTCGAAAAAAAAATCATAAATTATTATTTTATTTAAATTAATTTATACAAAAAAAATTAAATTAAAGTTATAAAATGTCAAATTTTGAATCTGAGCAAGAAAAAAATCAATTTGCCGCTTTGTCGGCTGGATTAAGTGCTCAAAATGATCTCGAATCTGTGTACATACTTCCCAAGACTTACAATGGCAAAACAGTCACTGATCTTTTTCCGGAATTCAAATACGACTCAGTGCTCAGATTTTCCAAGTTATTTGGAATCGGCCGCACAACATGTTTGCCAAAAATTTGGAGAGGGACACGAAAACGACGCAAAGCCAAAACAGAACAGGACAAAAGTCTAACATCCGATCCAAAAAATGATCAAGACGACGTTTTCAGGCTTTTTGAAGGCGAATTTGAATTGAACAAAAATCCCCCTGAAAAACAACCGGAAATTGATCCTGTCCCTGAAAAACCAACAGAGGAAACTAAAATTAACGAAGACGAGCTTGAATTCGAACAAAATGATGAAATAAACTTTCTTAAGCCCTATATTATCGACGATCTAAACAAGTCTGACAAAGTCGACAATGACGGTGAGTTCAATGAAGCTCATTTGAAAAAACAATGGGAACAGGGACCTGGCTCTTTTTGGTACAAAATGTATAATATTGATTCCCTGATTGAAAAAAAGAAAAAAGAATTAAAAAAATTGAAGAAAAAAAACAAAACCGAAGATGACGATGAAGACGAGGAGGAAAAAAACGATGACGAGGAAGAAGAACCCGAAACAAATGAGAGCAAAAAAGAACAAGAGGGTGGTCTGCACCTAAAGCTCAACGATTTGGACATAAATAAAGTGATAAATGAGAATAAATTTTTGCTTATAAACACATCTAATTGGGAAGAAAATATAATAATCGATGTAAATAGTAATACTAATAAAATAAATACAGAAATAGTAAATGAAAGAATTAAATTGGCCAGTTGGGTGCCATCAAGTGAGTATCGTACGCTAAGTGCTTATCAGTCTAAAATACTTGGCAAAAAAACTGACTTTATAAACATGTATAAAGATCAATCGGTTCCTAATGCTCAAGTTAATAATACAAAATTAAAACAAAATCAATGGAATTCAATATTTCCAAATGAGAACTATGATTTGTTAAACGATTGGGAAAAAAATATAATTATAGATCCAGAAAATGATGTTAAATTGGATGATTTGAAGCCAAAAGAGTTTTTGATTGATCCTAATGATGATAATTTACTGCTAGGAGTGCCCGAAGATGTGGTGGTCGAAAAGCCAGTTCAAAAAGAAGAAGAGCCAAAAGAGCACAGAAAATATGAGCGAACAAAGCCTAGTAAAAAAGCTCTTGAAGTAATCGAGCATGAAAATCATGAAGCTGAGATTTCGCACAATCAAGAACCAAAAAGTATTTGGAATATTTCAAATGACGAGTATTATAATCCGAAGCAGGTGAGCAGTGAACAAAGCGCTCAGAATAGCAAGCATGTATCGTCTAGTTTAGCGATGCATCATGCTCAATGCGCTCTTGATCTTCATCCGCAATATTTTCCAACTCATCTTAGTGTGGGTAAATTGCGTAACTTTCATCGCATGCCTTTAAGACGATTTCAGCCTAATGAAATAACTTCATTGATTAATGTAAATAGTTTATTGAAAAAATTTGGTAAACAAGAGCTTAAGCTTGAATTTCCCAAGTCGTTTACTCAGCCGCAGCCGATTGCGCCCATTGAAATAAATCAAATAAGATCAATTGGCGATTTGACGGCCACCGATAATTGTCATTTTATTTTGGCCGAGTACAGTGAGCAATTTCCACCTCTGATGATGCAGCCCGGCATGGCAACGAGAATAAGAAATTTTTACAAGAAAAAATTTAGTAAAGACGAAGGACCGCAAAATGGGGAGTACGGTGACTTGGTCAATGTGAGTTCAAGTCCTTTTTTGGGAGTTTTGAAGCCTGGCGAAAGTCTAATGGCCTTTGAGAATGGCATGTTTAGAGCACCAATTTATCGGCATAAAATACCTAGCCAGGACTTTTTGGTCATTAAGAGCAAATCTTCTGGTTATGTTATTCGAGGTGATATACACAATTTATTTGTTGTCGGACAAGAGTGTCCGTTGATTGAAGTGCCTGGTCCGAATTCAAAAAGATCCAACTCTTTTTTGAAAGACTTTCTCCAGGCTTATCTAGTTAGGCTTTTTAATGAGAGTCAAGATGTGCCTAAGCGAATCAAAATGGAAGATGTTAAAAAAGCATTTCCTACTTTGCCTGAAAATAGCATTAGAAAACGCTTGAAAATTTGTGCTGACTTTAGGCGAACTGGTACGTAGAAATTTTTACAATTTAAAATTTAATTTCTTTTACTGCTTCTTCAAACAGCGGTCAGAATAAATGCTTAGCTTATTTTAGAATAATGCAAGAATAGACCGGCTTTGGTATTAAAATTTAATATAGTTATACTATTAACTAAAAATGGTCAACTTCCGGTCCTCCTAAAGAGGACAGAATTTAAAATTAAAATTAAATAGAAAATTAGAAATAATAATTTGATTGCCTTTTTAAGTAAAATAGTTTCTCTTAAGTGCTAGTTAAACTTTTTTGAAAAAGACAAGACAATTAGATTAAATAATAGAAAATAAGATGAAACGTTTGAAAGAAATAGCCCATTTTCTTTCATGAATTAAGAACCTTTATAATTATAAAAATAATTTAATTAAAGTGAAATTAAAGATTGATTCTGCAAAAATAAGTATTTATGACTTAAAAAAAAAATTAAGTCAAGTCAAAAGAATTTTTTTGAAAAAAAAGTCAGAGAATTGAAAAAAAAAAGTTAATTGTAATTAAAATTTTCACTGTATTCATCTTAATATCTGCATTAACTCAGATGGTTAAATTAAATCATGATTTATTTATATAAAAAAGGACAGAAAATTTCTATTTATTTGAACACATAGAAATGACTTAGTTTATTTGCCATTCAAAATTTAATTAAGTTAAGATAATTATTTATTAATTATATTAAAGAAATCATAAGCATTCATAAATTCTTATATTTTTATATTTTTAAGTTTGAATTTAATCAATAAATTTTAAACTTAAATTTCAGTCTTAAATCACTCTTTTTGGGTTTGGAAAAAAAACAAAACATACTAACTAATCCTTTAAATAAAAATACTTAACAGAATTTAATGCTATGATTATGATATTTCTATATTCTCAATGTTTATTACTTAAAAAAATTTATAACTTTAACACTAGAAAGCCCAGCTTATTTTTTACAAAAATTTTAAATTTAAATTTCAAAAGTAATAAATAAAATTTATTTAAAAATTAAAAAAAAATTAAAATTTCTACAATTCTATTTTTAGTTTCTTTGAGTAATTTCTTAAAAATTTTATATCTCTGAGATAATATTCAAATTTAAATTTTTCAAAAAGGGGTCCAAAAAACCCCTTGGGCTTTCTAGTGTTAAAGCACGCTTGTCAAGTATAACAAAAAAGCTTAAATTTTTCTTCTTTTTGAACATTAAGTTTATAAATAATTTTTTATAAAAAAATTTTTCTTCTTTAAAAACTAATTGATCATTGGTATTATGAATTTCAAAAAGTTAAAAATCCCAAAAAAAGTCCAAGTCCGGATCTTAAAAATTTTTTTAAAATTCCAATACTTACTTCGCTTCAATAATAACCACCTGGGACGACAAAAATATCATTTATTTGTCCTTGATTCTGACTGATAGATTCCCGATGCTTTTTATTTGGCTGAGTTTTATTTTAAAAAAATTTAAAAGTTAAAAGATTTTGACTCGGACTTTTTTTTAAAATAATAAAGTCCGGACTTGGACTTGACTTGAGACTTGTGACTTTTAAACAACTCTGCTCTTGATACACATTTGAAAATTTAAAACAAAAATATATTTTCAAGGTAAATCAGACACAAACTGGTGGATATTAAAAGAAGACATTCGCTTACCCACTGACGAAGAAGTGCGAAGTCTAATAGCACCTGAGCAGTGTTGCGCCTATTATTCAATGCTTGCCGCAGAACAGCGGCTCAAAGATGCCGGTTATGGCGAAAAAAATTTCTGGGCTAGCGACGACGATGATGAAGAGAATTCGAAAATCGATGACGAAGTCAAAAATGCCCCCTGGCACACAACACGTGCGTACCTTGACGCCATAAAAGGAAAATGCTTGCTTCAAATAAACGGAGTAGCTGATCCCACAGGCAGAGGAGAAGGCTTTTCCTATGTGCGTCAAGCTATAAAGAACAAAGAAGAAGATGAAAATAAAGACAAAAACAACGACAGTGTTAATTCACCTCAGCCACAGACTAAACGAACTGTGACCGGCACTGATGCCGACTTGAGAAAACTTCATCTAAGCCAGGCAAAAGAATTACTTGCCAGTTATGGTGTGCCCGAAGCTGATATAAAAAAACTCAAGCGATGGGAAATTATTGATGTGGTGCGTACCATGTCGACTCAGAAGGCAAAAGAGGGCGATGGAGCTGCTCTTTCCAAATTTGCCAGAGGTAACAAGTACTCTCAGTCGGACGCTCATGACAAATTCAAGGACGAATGCCAACGATTGTTCGAATTGCAAAATCGAAATCTAGCTAGTGAAGAATACTTGTCGACAGATGATTCCGAAGATATGGACGAAGATTCGGACGTAGATGAAATGGGCAAAAATCTAGAATCAATGCTGGAAAGCAATCTTAGCAAAGAGAATAAAAAAAGCGACGATAAATCATCGTCTGAGCTAAAGACAATTATAATGAACGAGGCAAACGAGAAAAAGGGTGAAAATGAAAAAAAAGATCAAAATCCAAATATGCAGCGTATACTAAAAATAACTCGAACTTATCGTGATGAGGAATCTGGTCAAGTGTTTACCAAAGTAGAAACAGTCACTAATTCGCTGGTAATTGACGCCTATGTCAAAATTCGCACCACAAGAGACGAAGAATTTATACAAAAAGCTTTTGCTTTGGACGAAAATGAAAAGGAACAATTGCGCAAAGAAAGACGCAGACTGCAAGAACAACTGAGACGAGTGAAGCGCTACGAGGCCCGTAATGGAGAAGAGGGCGCACCAAAGGTCAGAAAATACAACAAAACCGGCCTTAATCGAAAGACTAAGCTCGACAATTCGATAATTTCTTCGCCTGAAGCAAAAAAATTTTTTATTAAATCATCGCTTCAGTATTCGAGCGGCGAAGAGGACAAGTCACGTGACACACCACAACAGCCTCAAAAAAGAAAGTATGTAAAGCGAAAAAAGCTAACTGAACAGCAGCAGCAACAGCAGCAACAAAGCGGAGGCGAAGCTGCTGGCAGTTCCGGTCTTGCCAAAGTAGAAGGCACCAAGCTCATTATTCAAAAGAAGGCTATTAAAATGGCTATGAACAGTGACGAGGGCGGCTCGCCGGCCAAGAAAAAATATCGCACCAAAAAAATGCTCGAAAACGACAACAAAACTGGCATAGAAAACTTTGATGCTAATTCTAACAATACTAGCGAATTGATTGAACATGAGAAACAAACACCAAAGATAAAAATTAAACCACTCAAGCCGGACAATCAATCTAGTGAGCAACAATCTATTGTTCTAACAATACCAAAGGAAAAGCTAACTAATGAAAGCGATGCTCAAGTGGAAGAAGTGGCCGAAGGACAAAAAAAAGTACCCAAACAAAACATTGTTAAAAAACAGCAAAAGTTACAGCAGCAACAGCAACAACAACAACAACAACAGCAACAGCAGCAATTATTGCTTCAGGAACAATTGCAGCAATTGCAACAGAATCCACTTGAAATGGCTGCGCTGGCTGCAGCATCGCAGTTTGCTAATTTTTTTGATCAACAGCAATTTTTGCTTGCTTTACAACAACAATTAATGCAGCAACAACAACAACAACAGCAGACACAACCAAGCCAAAGTTCAAAATCGACACCGACAACAAATGCACAACAGTCCAAACGCAAAGCAAGCACTCAGAATTCGTGTGACTATTTGGTAAAACCGCAGAAAAAAGTCGATAGACGACACGTCGATCCTTTAGTTAGCATGTCAACTTTGCTTGAAAATATAGTCAACGAGCTAAGAGATTTGTCTGAAGCACAACCGTTTGTTTTGCCTGTTAATTCAAAAAAAGTACCTGATTATTACAAGGTGGTAAAAAATCCCATCGATTTGCAGAAAATACGAAAGAAAATAAACGAAAAAATGTACAAAGATAGACAATCGTTTTTGGACGACATGCAATTATTGACCAATAATAGCAGAATTTACAATGGATCTAATAGTATTATAACACAATCGGCTGAAATGATCTATCAGCTATGTGAACTAAGAATAAAAGAGAAACAAGATCAATTTGTTAGACTTGAAAAGGCCATTAATCCTTTATTAGACGAAAATAGTCTAATAGTGCTTAACTATTTGTTTGACCAGTTGTATGAGCAATTTATAATGCAAGTTGAGAATTCTTTTTCTTTTTTGAAGCCTGTCAATAAGGCCAAGTATAAAGACTATTATGATATTGTCAAAAATCCAATTGATTTAGAAACAATTAAGCATGTAAGTTTAAAAATATTTATTTTATTTTTTTTTATTTTTTTTCAATAAAAATTTAGTTTAATTTTAAAATTTTAATTGTTAATTTTAGAAAATAACTACTAAAAAATACAAATCAAGAGAAGACTTTATAAATGACTTTGAGCTTTTGTATTCAAATTGTGTTTTGTATAATGGCATTGACAATGTATACACAAAAACAGCTCAAAAGTTACTGGATACATGCAAAGAGGCCTGCGACATTTCTGATTATAGGGAAAAATTTCAAAATTTAGAAGATCAGATCGCGTTAGCGTTTCACGTTAACCAAACACCGATTAGACATGGCTCTTCGGTAAGCATGGATGCTTTTACTGATAATGAATCAAATGCTGGCACAAATGGTCCCAGTGAAAGAATACCAGAAACCAATACCGCATTGTTAAAAAAAACCAAGCCAAATCCAGTAAAAAAAACGCTGCCTAATCAGAATAATCCGAATTTGAATGTTATTAAGGCATCTGGTTCAGGTTTGCAAGCTAAAAAGAAAAAAAATTTTCCAATGGGTGAAATTGTCAAGCACAAAAATTCGCCTAGATCAGGTTCAGATGCCGAAGTTTTTGTTGATGTTGAAAGTATTGATGATCGCATTATTAGTGAAATAGATTTTTTACCATTCGATGAAAACGCCAATTCTCAAGACTAAGGCTTCATTTTTTTTTATAAAAAGATTAATTATAATTTTAAATTCTAATTTAATAGAAATAAATTACTAAAAAAAAAACTAATAGCAAATGAATTTTAAAAAAAATTGAATAATTTCTATTTTAAAGTAGAGTTCAAATTAGTTAAAAGATAAAAAAAATTTTCATTAACTTCTTCCTATTATAAAAAATAAAGTGAAAAATTGTGAAATTTAATAATGTCTGTTCTTGGTCCAATACTATTCATTCTTTACATTAATGACCTTCCGGATTGTGTTTCAAATACGATTCATGTGTATGCTGATGACTCCAAAATCTTAGCTATTGTTAACCAAGTTTATGAAAAAATGAAGTTACAGATTTAGATGCGATTTGTAGAGAGATTTAGGTGTGATGGTATCATCTGATTTAAAGTGGAGTTTTAAACTCTAAATCCACGGAAGTGTTCAAGGCCGCATTGGAAAATTCAATGCATATGGCTGTTTTAGTTCCACACTGCCACAAAGCCAGCTTAGACATTCTTATTAGAATATTGCTACTAACTAATAAAAATTGAACAAAATATTTCATTTTTTGATTGATTAAAATTTGTGAAAATAAAAAATCTTTGAAAAAATACTGCAACATAATGCAACATGTCATATTGTACTTTTTTTTAACCTGGAATGAAATTTTAATTTTTTTTTTTTTTAATTAATCAGATCTATATCAAATTTAATCTTTTTGATGTTTTAATTTTTGTCTTATTATCACATAAAAAAATAATTTTAGATATAAAAGTGCAGCAAAGCACTATGTTGCAGTATTTTTCCAAAGATTTTTATTTAAGTTGATTTAAATCTACTAAAAAAAAAGTATTTTTACAATACCGTTAAAATAAGTATACTTTAAAAAAACAATAATTTAGATTAATGATTTGTTCCTAAAATTCTGGTTTCTGTGTAACTTAATAATTTTTGACAAATTTGTCCCAGTTCTAAATCGGTTTTTAGTTTTTTGCTCCATGTTCTAAAGAGCCAATGCCGCTCAACCATATCAAAATTTCTAAATTTTAAACTGTTCTTTTAAATCACCTATGTTAATTTTAAATTGTTTAACTTATATTAAACACTTGCAATTTTTTTTTTAAATTTGTAAACTATTGCTTAAATTAATTCTCAGTCTAAAAAAAACTAACCAAAACTTCGGTATGGTATATTTCATAAAGGAACTAATGAAATGATGAAAGCCTTAAAGTTCAAGATTTTAATAAATGACTTGATAGATAGATTTGACTTTGACTTTATGACTTTTGAAAAACTCTAGAACAAAGACTTTTACTCAGTTTAGAAAATCAATTACCAACAAACCAGAATGAAAACAGAAAAAAAAAACGATGGAAATTTTTTTATTAATTATTAAAAATTTTATTTTTGATTTTTTATCACTTCTCCCCACAAAATAATAAGCAAAAATATGAATTATTTAAAAATTATTGCTTAAGATCTTCAGAATCAAAGGCTTTGATTTTATTTTTAAAATATTTTTAATTTAACTTCTAAAAATTAAATTTATTAATGCTTTTAAGTAAATTATCTACTATCCAAATTTTTTAGTTCCTCACAGTTTATTGTTTCCTTTCAAAACCATATCTTAAGAATTTAAGGTTTCCGCTGTTCAGTTTTTTCAAAACAGTTTTATATTGAAATTGTATTAAATCAGTCAATTTTACTAAGTATCTAGTTATTAAATATCGATTTTAATTATTTTTTCAAAAGTAAAATTTTAAATTATGCTGAAATATTTTGAAAAATTAATATATTTTTTTGAAAAGTTTTCTATTTTTAGCTAAATTTAGTTCTTGTTTGGACTTTTTCGAACTCTTTTGGGTATCTTTGAAATATATATGTAGTAAATGACAACTAAGCAACTAGTCAAAATGACTATGAAGGAACCTTTTTTTAAAAACGCATTAAATTTTAATAAAAAACATGAATAATTGTAGCATTTATTTATTTTTAAATCAACACGTATTTAAAAAAAATTATATAAAATTTATAAAAAAGATTTTTAGTTGACTCATAATTTATTAATTAGGCGTTTAATTTTCTGGCATGATTAAATAGAAATTATTTTTATTTTATTATTTATTTTTTTCAAATCAAAATACACATCTCTTGTAAAATAAAAATTTCAATCAATTTATTAAACTTTATTTTTAGTAATTTTCAAATCAAATGCCTTGATCCTTTTTTTGTTAAAAAATTTAAAAGCAAAAAGAGCAGCTTGGAAAGTGAACTCGATGAGCTCGAGACTACTCAATACACTCACTCCTATAAAAAGTACCAAATTGCCTCCAATATTGCTTATTAAAAAATCAAAGGAAACAGCAGCCACTTGTTCCAAAACAGAATAGTCCAAATCTTCATAAAATATATTAGTTATTAGAGTTGATCTAGAAAAATTTCCCTCATTATAATATTCGTTAAATTTTTTCAAAATATCTGTATTATTCTCTATATAGTCCAAGTAATAATATGTCGGGTATCTTGAATAGGACACATACTTAGTATAGAAAACTGAATCACATGACATAGGACATTCTTCACATTTATATCCACTACCATAGTAGCTGTTCCTTGCGTCTATCATACATTTAATTGTATTTATATTTTGACAAATTGACACATTTTGATAAATATTTGGCAAACTCCCATCCAAACAACTGCAAATTTTTAGAATATAATCTTGTAGACAAAGTCTATAGCATATTTTTTGTCTATAAATTGTCATATTAAGTTTGTTAAAAATGGCACGGTAGAGTCGAGAATCAAAACTGTCTATAGATTTGACATTTTTAATACAACCACTATATGGATAGGGAAGTTTGTACTCAAAATATTTTCTAATAGCAATATTGTTCTGAAACCCGGTTGCTACATCAATTCCTTCGCTTGATATGATTGGGATTTCGCTTTGATTATGGACCACAATCCTACCTCCACTGTTTGTTACAAATCTTGTTAAATTAGCCTTGTCCAGGCCAAGATAAAGCTCCAATTTGAGACTTAGATCAGTTCCCTGAAGATTTACTTTTTTGATCGGTACTTTTTTCCCATTAGTGTCAAAACCACTGTTAAAAGTGAAACAGTTAACGTAATCAAAGTCATAAAAAGGAACAAAATCAGAATAACTGCATGCTTGATCATTGAAAAAACAGCTCAAAAGCATGTCTTTAAGAAAAAAGCCCATTGAATCTTTGTGAATATTGCCGCTTGCTATTTTTGATTTGACCAAAGTTCGAACCAACTGTGGATCAGAGTAATTACTGAGATTATTTCGGGTCAAAATTTGGTCTAAAATTGTACCTGACTTGCTTTGATCAAATGGATTTAGATTACAAAATGTGACGGCTGGAAAATCTTGAGACGATGCCGATTTAATCTTGAGTGATACGTTAACACTAAATTTTAAATACCTTAGAATCAAATCAATAATAATTCGTGAACAACCAGCCAAGCAACCTATTAGACAAATTATCCACAATATTTTAATTATTTTGAACTTTGTTCGCTTAACATTTGATAAGCCAGTAATCGAAGACTCGCGTATCCAATCTGTAGCATATTCTTTAAAATTTGACATTTTATTTTTATAATCTTTTGCTAATAAAATAAATTTTTTTGTCAAAGTTGGAAAAAAAATCCTATTTTCTTAATTAATTAGATGCTCTGGAAATAAAATAAAACTAATCATTTGATTTTTTCAATCAAATAAATTCGAAAAAGAGTCGACAAAAAAAACAAAATTTCGACAATGAATTTTCTAGTTTTAAAAGAAAATCAATATGGAAAAAATTATTACTTTCGTTTTTATTTTGTTTATTTGTTTAATCTAAAAAAATTAAAGTTAAATTTTGTTTTATTGAAAAAAGTTATTTTTGATTTTTAAAATTTAGCAAATTAATTAAAAATTTAAAACATTTCTCAATAAAAATAAAATAAAAATCATTTAAAATGATTAAAAAAAATTGTTATTTGTTTTATTTAATTTTTTATTTTAAATATTTAATTTTAATTAATTAAACATAAAAAATAAAGCTTTAATTTTTTTTTTTAAATTTCTTAATAAAATAAATTAAAAAAATTTCTATTAAAATTTCAAATATTTCAACAAAACTAAGCATACTCATTCCAATAAAAAGTCCCAAATTGCCCCCAATGGTTCCGAACAACTCTTCTGGAGTTAGCTCAGGGATTTCTTTAATAAAACTAGTGGCCAAATCATCATAAAAGACATTGATTAAAACAATGTTTTTTTGTATATGGTTATCAGAAACCTTTGTAGTATTAGGAAATCTTGTAACTAAATCGGTCTGATACCTTATATAATCGGTGTAGTAAGCAGTTGGGTACCTCGACTTGGATACAGTCAAATGGTAATCGATCGAATCGCATTCCACAGGACATTCAGGGCAATTGTCTGTATTCTTTAAGTATTTAATCTTGCTTTTTGAAACGCAGTCAAGAAGATCAAGTGTGGCACAGTATTCTGCATTTGGATATATACTAGGAAGCTTCGGATCAACACAACCACATGATTGCTTAATGAAGCGCTGTAGACACAGTCGGATGCAGTTTTTTTGACGATAACTTGTCATGTTCAAAATGTTAAAGGTTGCTTTGAAAAATTCCGACTTGTGTCCATTAGGAGAAAATATATTTTTTACACATTTGCTGTAAGGATGTTCCAATTTGGTCAAAAATGACCGAGTTACACCAATATCTGTTTGGTAATTAGTGGCTAATTCTTGTCCCTCTGCTTCAATTAAAGGGTTTATTGTTTGATTGTGCACTATTACTTTAGCTCCACTTTGCTGCATCCAAATACCTTGGCTAAACTCATCGCCTAAAAAAAGTTCTAATTTAAATGATCTCTCCGAGCCAGGTTCGTTTATTTTTCGAACTGGCACTTTATTGCCCTTTTGGTCAAAACCGCTGTTAAATGTAAAACAATTGCCATAATCAAAGTCATACAACCAAACAAAATCACTAGCATTGCATTCAATGTTATTGAAAAAGCATCTAAATAGCATAAAATCGATTTCAAAGCCAAATTTGCGGATTTCTGGCCTCGTTAAATTTTTATCTGCCAAAATATTTGCTTTTATCAAATATTTAACAGTATTGGGATTTATGTTTATTTGTTTTATGTCACTTACATGAGATATATTGTGATTGGCCAGGACTTTATCGATAAAGGTCTGAGAAAAACGCCGATCTAGAGGATTGAGGTTGCAAACAGTTACTGCCGGAAAGTCTATAGGCGCTTTATCGACCACATCTATGTTTATTATCACACCATATGACAAATAAGACACAATTAAGTTTATAATTGTGTAAAAACAGTATGTAGAGCTTGCTAGTAAACACAGCAACCAAATTAACTTGACCAGTTTGTTGTCAGCTCGTCTTATGTTCGAGATACCATGTGTGGTCGAGTATTTGCACCATTCGGAAAATTTTCTTTTAATTTCTTCTTGTGCATTGTTCTTTTCATCTATCATTTTTTGTTCAAGTTTAAAAATCAATATTTTCTAGAATTTTCTCATTTTTTTGGCTTAAACAAATAAAGTTTATAGAATTTTAAAAAATTAGAAATAATTAGGAAATTTTTTAATTTTCTAAATTGTTTATTATTTAGACCTGTTTTAAAACAAAAAATAACTGATCAAATTAAATGATTAAACAATAATTTAAATTAAATATTTTCTTGTTGTTTTAGTAATAAATGAATTAAATTCTGACTATTTTTTGTCAAATTGCCTAATTAACTACTAATATTGTTTATGAGACATCAATGTCTATTTAAGCGAAATATTAAGCATTTAAATTCGACTTAATAGGCACTACATTTAATAACTATTTTCTTTGTATCAATAATTTAAAAGTCTCGTGCTTCAATAAAAAAAAAAAATCAACCACTTGTTGAAAAGACATCAAAAATTTTTTTTTTCTATTTTGAATGTGTATATTTTTTCATAGACTCTAAATAAAATTAGAAAATAAAAAGTTAGATTTTTATATTTCAAAGATTTTTAAAAATAAATATTGAAAACAAGATTTGTTCTTACCGGATGCAATTTAAAATTGTTTCCTTTAAAGTCAAATTTTTCCATTTCGCTTTAGATAAATTGTTGTGTTTTATTAAAATGACTAAAGACCGAATATTAAATTCAAATATAACTAATTCGGTTGATTTTTATGTCCAATTCAAGAACCAAATTAAAAATTTTGAAACAGAGAAAAAAAACGAAATGAGTAAATTTTACGAAAATCAGCAAATCTTAATCAAAAAATACTCAACTAATAATTTTCAAATAAATGAAGCAAATCCTGCACATTCTAAATCTGAAACATTGACTGCTAATTTTATGGTAAACAAAGTTAACACAAAACAGAAAATAAAGCAGATATTTACTGATTGGGGTTCGAACACCAAAACCCATGGCATACCAAATATACTAAAAGTAGAAAACACTTTTCTAAAAATAGTTTGGATAGTTTGTTTTATAGCCAGTTTAGGCTATTGCATATACACAATAGTGAGCATAGTTCAAGCGTTTCTTCTTTTTGATGTGTTGATAAATCAACAAGTTGTTACAGATAGTCCCATAGAATTTCCAGCAGTTACTGTTTGCAATTTGAACCCGTTTGATCGAAGAAAAGCTCAAGATTATATCGACCAAGTGCTTTCCATAAACAATTTGTCTCATGTTAGCGATGTAAACAAAATTAACATTAGTCCAAAGCTAATAAACACCTTAATCAAATCATCTATAATGGGAAATTCAAATCTATCAACAGAAAAAATTGAACAACTTGGTTTCCATATTGATTACATGCTATTGACTTGTTACTTCAATGATGTGCCTTGCAATAAGTCTGACTTTGTCTGGACATATGATTTTGACTTTGTTAACTGCTATACATTCAACAGTGGCTATGATAATCAAGGCAATAAGGTTCCAATCAAGCGAATTAACGAAGCTGGCTCAGATCAATCTTTAAAGTTGGAATTATTTCTAGGCTATGATTTAACACAGAGTCAGTACATTTTAAATTCAGGAGCACGTGTTGTCGTACACAATCAAAGTGTGAAGCCTATCATCAGCAATGAAGGAATGGATATTCCGTCAGGTTTTCAGACAAATATTGGACTAAAACGCTCATTTTTTCATAAACTGGACGCACCTTTTAGTACGTGTGTCAAAAATTCCAAGTCACCTGATGGCTTTCATTCATTTTTCTTTAAAGCAATATTCAATAAATTAAATATGAAAATTTATAGACAAAAAGTTTGCCTAAGACTTTGTTTGCAAGAGTTTATTTTAGGTAAATGCAAATGTTTAGATGGCAGTTTGCCAAATATTTATCAAAATGTGACAATATGTCAGAATATATCTAGTTTAGAATGTGTATCCAACTCAAGAGGAGACTATTTTAGCTCGGTGAGTGCAAGTTATTGTGCTCAATGTCCGTTGGAGTGCGATTCGTATAGCTTTCAAATGACTTCGTCCAGTTCACGCTATCCCACGCGCTACTACAGAAACTATTTAAGCGAACAGACAGATATTTTGTCAAGATTTCCGGAAGGCACTGATAAAAATGAGATAACCAAGAGTACAGTTTTGATAAATGTTTTTTACGACGACTTAGCAACTACATATACAACTGAAACACCTGCTGTTAGTCCTGTAGCACTTCTTGGCAATATCGGTGGAAATCTAGGTCTTTTTATCGGAATTAGTTTGCTTACGTTTGTGGAAATAATTGAATTTTTAATAAGTATTTTTTTTATTTGTTTGAATAAAATGTGTCTTAAATAAACAAATTTTGTGTGATCAAATTTTATTAAAATTAAAGATTAAATAAATTTTATAACTTTTATTTTTCAATTTTAGTTTAAATGTTTTAAAAGGTTTCATTTTTTAATTGAAATAGAATGACATTTATGATCATTAATTAGAAATTTAGTAATTAATTAATAATTTTCATATTTCACTTTCACAAATTCTAATGAATTGCTAAACGAATTAGATCAATTTCTTCAGCTAGAGCTAATAACATAAAGAATCGATTAGAAAGAAAATTTATTTTAAAAAATATTTGATTTCACCAAATTTTAAATTAATTTTTTTCTATTTGGAAATTATTGTTACTGACAAATATATTTTTAAAATAAATTTTTATCTTAATGTAACCTTTCCTCATATATAAGTTCTGGCTGAAGAAATTAAATTAAAGGTTACAGCTAATAGGATTAAACGCTTTTGAGCGTTTGTGTAGTTAGAATTATCCACGCAGTAGATACTACTTCGGCTTTTACTTTTGATTTAGTTTAATTGTATCAATATTATTGAAAACATTTTATTTATGAATAAAATGAAGCATCTTGTATATTTGCTTGATATTTAATTTGTTAAGATTTAATTTGGAATGTTACATTCTTTGCAAAATTTAATATTTTAACGAGCCTTGATATTAAAACGTTGAAAAAAAAAGTTTTAGATATGTGATATTTAATGAATATAACAAAAAAAATAAATTCTCTAAATTTCTAGATATTTTTAATTAATTGCAAACAAAATAATAATTAAAAATTATTTTTTCAAATTTTTTTTTATGTTATCAAAAATTTTAGCATTATCTGCGGAGTTTATAATTAGATCCAGTTAGTAAATGTTTTATGTATTATTTCCCGCCAGAGTCTTTATGTTTATTTTAAAATTATAGTAGGAAATTTATTGTTCAAAATTTAACGTTTCGAGATGAGAGATCTTTTATTTACATGATTTCTTAATTTAAAATATTCAGAAAAAAATGACCGAAGGCCTAAGCAATAATTTACGCAATATTTTTATTTTGGATATTTCTAATTGTGACTTATATTTTCAGATTTCAGTTTTTTAAAAAAAAAAATTAATTTACTTAAACATATCTTTGATATTGTCACTTTAAAATTTAAGCTCATGAAATTTATTAAGCAAATTTAAATTTGCGAATTGAGGAAAATTAATGAAAAGAAAAGGTTTCATTCATTCAATTTTTGACAGAAAAGATTTAAAACTAAAATTAAAAAATTAATTTAATTCAAAAATTTTTTTAGCATTTGTTTTTTTCTGAACAATTTTTGAATATTCAATTTTTTTATTAAACTAGAAGTTTTTTAACTTTTATATAACGTATTTAATACGTTAATAAAAAATTAAAATAAAAGCTTTATTAAAAAATTGGCGCTCATCTCTTTAACAATTAATATTTGATATAAAGGACTTATTTTTTTGTACCCCAAATATTGAATAAAATATTCCAAAATTAAATTTTTGTACCCCAAATTTATTAGAATTACACCAATTAATAAGAAAAAAAATAAAAATATAAAATGACACTTTTTTATCATATTGACACTAAATTAATTTGAAAAATACCAAAATTATTTAAAATAATTTTTTTTTTATTTTTACCACAAAAAATATTATTTTTTATCACATTTAATTTGATTGATGAAACTCATTCTGACCTCTCTGAAGGACAGAAGGACAAAAGGTGATCTTATTCAATTCTTTAAATGTTACACAGGCACTAACATTGTAAACAGGCACATAGCTCCGTCTGTCAAAGTCGACGGAAGAACAAGAAGAAACTCTAACCAGCACAGCTTTGTCCGACCACTCCCAGCCACCAGTAAACAGAGAGAGCACTTTTTCACTTATAGAGGGACTATGCCATGGAATGTCCTACCCCAAGAAATCGTTCAATCCCTATCTATCAACCAATTCAAGAACACACTGGATAAGTACAGATGCAAGGAGAAACCTATCATGGATGAAGTCCTCAGGCTCGGTAGAATCGACACGAGGAAATGGTGACCTAACGAATAACAATCTTGGACTCGAGATCCTCATCCCTCTCATCATCGAACAAATTACTAACAGCCAACCAGTTATACACGACACTGTTCTTCCTCTTCAAATATTATTATCATCTTTTAATTAATTATATTATCATTTTTAAATAGTTATAAACTGACATAATAAAATTTATTGATTAAGTGTACATACCACAGTTACCATAGATGGGATACTACTGTTTCCCATCTTCGCAAGTCTAGCTTGCTAGCTTGTTGCAACTTATATTATTATTATTTTTATTATTTATTTGGATAAGCGATTATTTAGAAGAATTCCAGGAAACATTGTCGAAATGTAAATTTTTGAAAAGTTTTTTAAATTCTTCCAGCGAGTTTTTCTCGCTATAAAAATTTGAGAGAAAAATTAATATTTTAGTGTATTTTATTCAAAATTTAGGGCATCGTATTTGTAGAGCCGATATAAAGTTAGTTTCTTGGTCATCAATTCAATATTCGGCCGACCAGATTTCCGTTATGGTTGCATCACTCATGCTTATTATGAATTGTTTTTACTCTATTTATTTTTCCCTTTATCAGATAAACACATTATTGATTATATTTTGATATATTTTTGTGATTTTGAGTTATTCATTCAAAATTTTAGACCTAATTTCACCTTTTTATGCTCTACTGTAAAATTTTATTTTTGTGAAATTCTGACAAAAATAAAATTTTGTTTAGATTAATTTAAATTTAATTAATAAAAATAAACAAATAGATTAAATTTGTCAAAAATCGAACGCGGATTTGAATTTTATATTACAGGAAATTGAAAATTAAAATTTTAATTTGGCAACTGAAATACTTTTTTTAATTTATAAACGTATTAATAAGAAAAAGATAAGATCTAGAATTTAAAATTTAAAATAAGTCATTGGCGTTTCTTCTTAACAATAATGTATTTTTGAACAAACAAAAAGTAATTAGTAGTTGGCAAACTAAAAGGAATAATTACATTTTACTCAAAAATTATTTAGATAAAAAATTTTGAAAATTGCATCAATTAATTTTTCTCTTAAATTAGTTAGACTATAATTATTTTGAGATCTGAAGAAAAAATTTAATTAAAAGTAAAAACCGAAAATTCGATACTTAGTAAATATTTTGCATAAAATTTCGCAATAATTAATTTATTTCGAAATCGTGAGAGTCAAAGTGTTCAAATGCGTTACGTAAATGTTTCATTTATTTTTCTTTAGATGATTAAATAATAATTTAGGAAAAAAAAACAAACTAATAGAAATCGATTTTTAAAATATTATTTTAAAATGTCGTTCGATGCAGAAGAATTCATTCTGGTAGAATGGTCGTTGAACAAAATTTTTACTGTTTTACAAAATTTCAAAAATGTCAAACTCAATGATACAGTAACATGTAGAGTAAATGAAATTAAAGATGTCGGAAATGTAGTTTATGTTGGCACAGAGGAAAAATGCAATCAAATTTTAAACAATTTTAACCTAAAAAGAACAAAATTAAAAAAAATGAAAAAATCCTTGTCCCGAGATACAAAGCTAAATTTACCAGAAAATGATTTTCTTAGAAGATCTTCATTATCATCTCTTTCGAATGCTGATGAAAATGCGGAAAAATTTGGTCACAAATACGCATCAGCTATTTTTAGTTATTTGAGTGGTAAGAATGAAATTTGCAATCGAAGCTGTTCAAATCTTGATGAGCTCGTGAAGCCAAAAAACTTGTCTTTAGACGAAAAAATTATGTCAAATTGTCCAAATTGCACCAAGTTAAAAAATGAGATCGATCAGTTGAATAAAAAAATTTCAAAATTCGAAGAGTTGTTTAATTCGAGCCCTGTAGTGCTTAAGTGGTTCGAAGAATTGCAGAATTTAGTCAAAATTAATGCGACAGTTCCTCTTGATTTAAGCGGTCTTTCTTTAAATGAAAAAAATCAAACGAGCTCTATTCCTCAAATTAAAATCGATGATTTATCTTAGTTAACTTTTTTATCTAGTCTAGTTATTTAAATTATTTTTTTATTTAAAAATATTATTAGAAAATAATTTTTTTTCAAAATAAACTGAACTTTAAAAAAAGATGGATTTTTGAAAGAGAAATAAAATTTCCAATTTTAAAAAGCTTTTATTAACTTTTTTGTTTGCTTTTAACCAATTTAAAGATTTTTTTTATTAACACTTTATTTTTAAGTTTTTTTTTGATAAAAAAAATAGATAAAAGTTTGAAGTTCAAATCTTTTTTTATTGATTTTTTTACTTGCTAAAAATAAATAAAAAAAATAAAGAAATAAATTTTAAAAAATTATCTTTTTATTAGGCAAAGTGAAGTCTATGATCAAATTAAAATGATGATGTTCAAAATTTTTCATTTAAAAAAGTTTTAAGTTATTTTAGAATTTAAATTTTTTTGCAGAAACACATTTTCAAAGTTAACATTTAATGTTAAACTTATTATTTTTTAATTTAGAAACTTCAATTTGTCTTTTTATTATTACCAGCCGCGTAATTTTGATTAACTCGTCAAAGAGCGCGCGAACAGCTTGAAAGATAATGAAGATATGGATTCTGGTTCAAAGAAGAAAAGATAAAAAATGACCGTAGTTCTAAAATCTTAAAAACTTTTATGTTTTTATCGAATAACTTTTGATTTATTTAAGGTGTTATCTTTAAATTTTGTACACATATATAATTGAATTTAAGCTTTTAAATAATTAATTTTTGATTAAGTATCATTGGAATTAATGTTAAGTGTATTTTGGTTAATATTTTAGAACTTTCTGGATATTCCTAGGTAAAATTTGAATCTCAACAATAGAGAAATTACACGATGAAAACATGACTTTCTTTCTTGGCTAAGCCAATTTAAACTTAATATAAATACCAGTTCAAAATTACAAAAAAAGCTTGATCTTTGAATATTTCAATTTTTAAAAAAAATTTGAATTTTTTTTTAATTAATAATTAAATACTTGGGATGAGAAACCGGTTCCAACAACGAAATCTCTGAAAAATGAACCAGAATCGAAAATATATCAAAATTTAATTTCTGTTAATTTAAAGAGTTTTACTGAAATTTATAGCTCTTTTTAATCAAAAAAAAAAAAAATTAAACTATTAAAATTTTGAATACCATTAGCTCTTACTCTATGTGGACTCCAAGCCACTGATACACACTCTAGTATATTCCTAAAAAATTTGATAAGAATTTTTTGATTTCTGAATTCTTAATTTTTTTTCTAAAATTTTATTTTATCTAAATTTTATAAAACTAATAAAACTTAAAACTTTTGCTTTATAATAAAAAAATTCTCTCAATCAATCTTTAGATATCACTCAGAAAATATTTCAAAAATTTTGAATGAATTTGATATTCGGCAAAATATTTTAATTTATTCGACTCAGCAAACTTACCATTCAAAAACTTTTTACCAAAATTAGAGTCAATTAAACAAATTAATTACTAACATAAACTATTTTTTCATAGACAAATTTTCAAAAACCAAATATGTAAAAATGCCATATTAAAATACTAAAAATTTATTTAAAAAATTAAAAAAATTATTGAAAAAAAATTCGTCCCTAGGTGGATTCGAACCACCAACCTTTCGGTTAACAGCCGAACGCGCTAGCCGATTGCG